>JAJOOR010015805.1:0-29931 GCA_036250505.1 Solanum acaule | reverse complement strand
ATTTTTTTAATTAACCCCCCCCCCCCCCCCCCCCCCCCCCACACACACACTCTTCCGTCTTCTTCTTTGTGTTGGGACCAACCGGGCAAACAACTTGTTTAAGATCTAATTTGTTTGCACTTAATGGAGGTCTGAGTCTGAATGGTCCAGACATTATGTTATTAAGTGTTTTGTTTTTTCTACTTAAATCTCTTAATGACTCTGAAAGGGTCTGAATAAATCAGATCTCTGAAAGAGTCTTATTCTCATTTAGACTCTTTTAAAGACACTTATTTTCGAGGAAAATATGTGCTACATATTTTTTTCAAAAAAAAAATCAAGTCTCTCTCATTCTCCAACTTAATTAGTTATTCAAATTATTTCCTTTAAACTTTTAATTTTTGTTCTTCCGGCTTATTTGTCAAGAATTTATTGTGAAAAATTTATTTGATTAAAGTACAAAACAACTTCATAATATGTGGTGTTGTAATCGATCGGATGCCTTTAAAAATTTGTTTAAAATCATTTTAATGTATCAAGTTCATTATTTGTTTTAGAGAAGAGTACATGGCAAACATATTATAGACAATAGAGATGCTTCACTTATTTATTTAAGATTAGTTTGTGTTGAATTTTTATTCTTCAAGAAAAGATGTGTGCGTTTTTTTTTCTAACAATTATTTTTAATATTATAATTTATACATGTAGTTCATATAATTCTATTTTATTTTTATTAAACTTAAAATATTTATTTATAATTCAAATATCTTAAACTTTATCAAAGAATGACCTTTTTTTCTAATACTTTGTTAATGTAATATCTATCTACTGTTTTATTTGAATTATAATATTTATTATGTTTACATTTTAATCTCTCTCTATATATATATAAATTCAAATGTTTCAAAACAAACACCCTTAATCATTCAGTGTTCAGTACGTCTTAATCTTAATAAAAACGAACAAGGCTGTAAGTGAATTATGCAAACAACTTGTCACAACCCAAGACTACCCCTAGATGTGACATGGTGTCTAGAATTCCCAGAGCATCTAAGCTTAACCACATAGCATAGCATGACACTAAGATGATAACATAAATGAAATAACATGAAAGTGGAATATAAGTCTCAAATGACAATCTCAACATAAATGGAAAACTAAGTACAATGATCATAATGCAGAAAAAATACTATGTTTGATAACAAACCTCTAGTACATAATAAGTTGTTAGGACAAGTCCTAGCTTACTAGAACAAATATGCAAACTAACAGTCTGAAATGAACATGAAAGAACTCATATGTGTGGCAAGGTTCCCGAATGATGAGGACTGACCAAAGGTTGTGCTAGGCTGATAAGAAGTTGTACTAACCGCGACTGGATTGATGTGGGTCAGAATCTATATTATAAAATAATGTAGGCATGAGAGATGTATGTGCTTAGTACTCATAATGTGCTGAGCATGAGAAAAGATGCATGAACATAACATAAACATGATAAGTATGAAAACATGATAATGCAATGATCAAGTAAGCATGACATGAAAATTGATAATCTGATTCTGAATAACATAGTACAAGGTCAATGCAATATTTTGAAAAATTCATAATTATAACACAAGTAGAAATCATAATCTTTTGTGGGAGATACCATTAACCGATATAAACATGTAAGTTATAACATGGAATTTAGTGTACTACCCCCAACAACGAGAAGAGAGCATCTTACTTGACAAGGTAAAGACCATAATCATGAGCTTAAGTGGATCCACTAGATAATGTCTATTCGAGACAATTCTACGAGGGAATATAGTTTTGGGACCTAGGTAATCGCCACTAGTCCAACTCGGTGCTAAGTAAACTCCCATAAAAAACATGCATAATCATATCATATTTATATTCATAATTTTGTGAAATGGTAAGAATTTAGTAATACAAATCATTCTTAAATATCTCATAGTCATAAGAATAGCTCCTTTAAAAATCATGATTTCACAACATATTCATAAAAGACACCTAATCGAGAGCATCTAAATCATGATAATTGTTCACAATGAGAGTACTTCAATCGGAAACAACCTAATTTCATAAAAAACATGTTTATACTTTATTTGAAAGCATCCTCGATTCATAAACTCTTGAAATCATAATATATACATATCATCATAGCTTGGATTCAAATCAAAATTACTTGCATGACATGGGTTCATGAAAATATCATTAAAAATATTGAATTATGATCGAATCATGCATAATAAGATCAATCATGATAAAGAAACTTGAAATTAATTGAGTTCATAAGAAAATCATGAAACCCTAGAATTGGGTAAGAATTATAAAAGGAGAATTTGAGATTTTTTTGGGACTCATTGGGTGAAGAGGAATCCATTGATAAATTACCCACATACTTTGATGTAACCCTAGATTGAAATCTATAAAGGAGACTTGAAGTTTTGATCCTTGGAGATGAGGAATCCTTGTTTTGGGGAAAAAGACTTTGAGAGAGAGTTTGGGTTTTGAGAGAATGTGAGTGAATGGGGAGGAGTTAGGGTCTTAGAAACGGTTATAGTCTTAGAAATAAGTTGAAGATGACATAGTATATGAATTAAAAGAGTAGAAAAAGACTCAAATATCCCAGATAAAATAATTTCCGGATAGGTCTACATACACCATGTACGGTCCGTACAATGTTCCACGTAATCCAAGTGACTGGAACCAACTCTCTAATGAAGAACGACGAGATAACTTCCATGATCCATCATTTCTTATACGATCCATACAATACCCTCGCATACTAAGTCTTGAACTTAGACTCCATCCTCAGGCCTCAAACCAGGAATGCCAACTATGGATCATGCTCCCTTTTAAGACTTGCACTAGCCAGTTGTATACCCACTTACTAGAAACACCAACTTTTGGAATGGTAAAAATGAAAACCAATCCACGAGCCTTATTTTAGTGCACAACCCGACATTCCCTTCGTATTTTCTAATTACTAAATTTTCAACTTTCTGAAGGACAAGTCTATGAGGCCAACTACGACTCATGTTCCTAACCATGGATTGTATTGGTGACTCGTAAAACATCATCTAGGACTTGACATTTTCTAGCAATTTCAAAGCATATACAGTGATTGGGTTTCATAATTCATAGTTTGATGTACGAATCTTACATGCCACTCGAGAAACCTTGCACCAGCAGTTTTCTGCAACTTTTAAATTTCCTCGCTAACTTTTACACTTTCAAAGTATTACAATATCCGCTCTTTGGAAACATTCATCCTTGAATGGGACTCAACTAAAAATGAATAAAGTATGAAAGAGAAGAATGCATAAAACCAATTAGTAATCGATCCCAAGCTAAAACATGAAGTTTAAAATTGATTTCATGAACATGCATACAAATGGAAACATGAGAATAGCTGAAACGCACGAATTTAAAAGAATACAGAAGAGGAACTAATATCTCAAACTGAAACTGAAGCAGAGGGAAAGATAAGGGGGTACTTGGACATCAAATCGGCTTCGACCTCCCAAATAGCAACCTCAACATCATCTATGAGTGAAAGTGTATGCTTCCTAGCATAATGAATGAGTGTCATTCATTTTGGCGTTTGAGTGTGTGTAAAGTCGAATTGCGGGATAGTTCTTGAATGAAGATGAAATTGTGTCCAATTGTAAGTCCACAATGGGGTTAACGAGACATATACACCACTACGGACCGTTATACCTATTGTGAACCACACTTAGATACCATCTCCTGCACATACCATTTACGGAAGCTTGTATGGACCGTGAAGCCTTTCACGGACCGTATAGCCTCCCGTATAAAAAATAAAAATCATATATTAAAACCAAAAAGGTTTTATGTGTCTTTTTAGAATAAGTGGCATTTCCCAATGATAGATTGAGTGACGACAATCTTAAGAGAAATTGTCACTATTGTATACTTGCACAAGGGAAGTTTGAGTAGTCATTAGTGTAGTCATTTACAATGTACCCAAGCTCTAACTCTTCTTTTCACAGGTACTATAACACCTCAAAAATCTGAACTAGGATTGACCAAGAGAGAAGGACAAACCACCGAGGGGTCCACGGGTCTTGAAGAGGACCACGACTCGTCACCCTGCTTGTGGTTGTGCACCCAACAAAAGGTGAAAGACTACGAACCGCTAGACGGTTCATGGAGCTCCACACGGGCCATGAAGTGGCACATAAAGGGGACATAGAACCACCATGGCTACTGTGAAGGACTACAAACCACGAGACGGTTCGTGGAACTTCACACGGGCTGTGGAGTGGCCCGTGAAAAGAGGCACAGGTCTCCCAAGCCTATGTGAAGACCCACGGTCGCCTAAACAGCCTGTGGAGCTTCACACGAGCCGTGAAGTGGCTAGTGAAAAAGGCTTAACAGACTATGAGGTTTGGGTCAACTTCAAACTATCATATCTTTTAGCATAAAATGAACTAGGTGTCCCATGACTTGACAAATTAAGGATCTTGGAATCTCCTTTCCAACGCCACTAAGTTTGCCTAATTCTGAGCCGGTAGTAAAAAGTTATGATCATTTTAGTAAAGCCCTGTTGTGCAGGGCAAGAACCATGACCCACTAGATGGGTCGTGATGCTCTAGACGGCCTGTCTAGCCTCTTTTGAAGTCACTTCGTCAGCTTTTAAGTCAGGGTCATATTGGTTTTCACCCCTATGAATTGGGCACTTAAACTACATTGTTTGGTTCTTAAACTACGTCATTTTACTTAGTCTAAGCCTAATAATCTAGTCAGAAACTACCTCAAACCCTCATTCTCCTAAAATCATTCAACTTAGAAAGAAAAGAAGAGAAAGAGGCGACAGTTTCTCCAAAGAACAAGTAGAGGTGTTCTTCAAGTTCTTCCCCGAAATCCAAAGGATTTCTTCGTAGTTTTCATCACCAGGTATGTGGGATTTCACTAGTGGGTTCTTTTCACCTATTAGGTCCCTAGGATTAAGTGGGTTCTTCAATCTCTCATAAATTGTTCAGACCTAGGGTTACCAAAACCTTGGAGATTCATTGTGATTTTAGCTGTTATAGTTTCCACGATCTAAATGACATGTTTCTTGGAAAGTTTGCATAGTCCCATGTATAGAACTCAGAACCCTAGCTTATATTAATTATTAGTACTTCATGAATTATACTTGCTAGGTAGATCAGTCAGAAAATCATGATTTATAATTTGAATGCCATATCTTTCAGTATATTTTGCATTCTCAGATAGAATTTCAGTATTTTGAGCTACTCAGTATTTTATTTGCATTTAGCTATGCATATTTAGTTGGGAGTAGACTTAGCACCTAGTTGGACTAGGGTTCAGTGTACCCTCAAAGTCCTAGAACTACGTGCCAACGTAGGTTCATAAGTCCCCTCTGTTGGGCATCAATTTTAGTAATCATGCCACAATCATGCCTTTATACCCCTGTAAAGGTATATTGGGTCCTCTCTATAGGATTATACATCAGACTCCACGTTTAGCTCACGTGGTTTATGTCGGTTAATAGTAGCTCCCACAGTGATACTCTTATTTCATTGACCATGTTATCATCATTTACTTCAGTATTCAGTTCAACATGTTATCTTCATGATTAGTACTTGGTCATTGCATCTAGCTTAGTTTTCAGTACTTGAGTACAACCTTCTTCCATGTCAGTCTATATTGTTCAACTTAGTATCTATATCATGCATGCTCAGTACATTCAAAGTACTAACACATACTTTTGCGCTACATATTTGTATGATGTAGGTTGAGGCGCTCAGCATCTAAATCACACTTCGTTCGACCTCTAGCCTATACTTAGCAACTTCAGTGGTGAGTCCTCATAGTTCGAAGACATTTCTTTATGCTTTTTGTTTAGTTAGCTTATTATCAGTCTTTTAGTATTTTTAGAGTTAGCTAGCGACTTGTCCTAACAGCTCATCAGTATTAGAGGTTTACAGACATATAGTCTGTATTCAACTGTTTTAGGTTGTTCCCGATTGATATTTAGTTATATTCTCACTTGAAGTTCTTTTAGTTTTTGATTCACTTTAAAGTTATGCTTGTGCTTACTTAGTTGTATTTCAATATGCTTGTGATATGCTAGAATCAAGGTTAGCTTGGGGTCACTTGTGATCTTAGGTCCCATGTTGCGTCTAGAGGGTAGCCTCGGGGCGTAACAAACTTGGTATTAGAGCATCAATTTCAAGAGTCCTAGGGTGTCTGAAAGCTGCACTAAGTAGAGTCTCTTTAATGTGTGTGAAACACGCCACACCTATGAGGGGGAGGCTACTAGGTGTTCTATGAAAAGTTCACTTATTTTCCACTTCTTATCTTGCGTGAAGTGTGATTCAACTTCTCCTTTCTAATCCATCGTTATGCGTTTCAGACCATGCCTCATCGCAGAGCTAACACACAGAATGATAACACAGTTCCTCCAGTCTCGAATCGTGAGGTTATGAATGCAGAGTTCCGAAATACGATCTAGCTATTGGCTCAGACCATAACTAATCAGAACAATCAGCAGGCCCCGGTTCCTGCAAATCGCACTGGTGGATTAGCTGTAGCCAGGGTTCGAGACTTTATTCGTATGAATCCACCAAATTTTCTAGGGTCGAAGGTTGGTGAGGACCCATAAAACTTCATTGATGAGGTCAAGAAGATTCTTGTAATGCAAGTGGCTGGTATTAATATTGTTGATCTAGCATCCTATCAACTTAAGGATGTGGCTCATAACTAGTTCACGTAGTGGAAAGACAACAAGGGTGTGGATGCATCTCCTGTGACATGGGACTGTGTTACTAGAGCTTTTTCTGGACATGTTTTTCCCGAGAGAGTTTTGGGAGGCTAAGGCCCAGGTGTTTATGAACTTGAGGCAAGGTTTGATGTTAGTCCAAGAATACGTGCTGAAGTTCACTCAGCTCTCCAAGTATGATCCACATATGGTTGCGGATCCGAGATCACAAATGAGCAATTTCTTGTTTGAAGTATTCGATCTGGTAAAGATCGAGTGCAGGAATGCTATGCTATTAGGGGATAAGAACATCTCCAGACTAATGACCCATGCTCAACAGGTTGTAGGAGATAAGCTCAAGGAAATATTAAAGGATAACAAAAAGGCTAGAACAGGCAACTATGAATACTCTCGGCATAGGTTGGGTGGTGGAAATCGCTCACAATGTCAGTAGAGGTCTACAACCCAGCACCTTCATCAACTAGAGCTCCATCCCCCAGGTTCTGACAGGATGAGAAAGGAAGGGCATCAAGCTCTAAGTCTAAAGTGAGTGCTTCAGGTAACAAGACTATTCTATCTTGCCCAAAGTGTGGTAAGAACCATCCAGGTGAGTGCATTGCTAGCAACGAGGGGGTGTTTTGGGTGTGGTCAGTCTGGTTATATTCTGAAGGATTACTCTTCTGCCAGGTAATGACAAGTAGATAACATTAACAGGGCTCAGTCTACAACTTCAGTAGTGCCAATAGGGTGCCTCGTTTGGTACATGTTGTGGTCAGTGCTAGAATATGTTGTATGCTCTTCAGACTCGCCATGACTAGAAAGATTCTCCTGATGTGATCACTCGTACATTACACGTATTCCATTTTGATGTTTATGCATTATTAGATCCAAGGACTACACTGTCTTTCGTAACTCCATATATAGAAGTAAACTTTGATGTCAGTTCAGAAACTCTCTCAGAACACTTCTAAGTATCTATTCTAGTTGGTGACCTAATTATAGCTAGATGGGTATACAGAAATTTCCCTATCACATTTTATTAGAAAGTCACCTCAGCAAACCTTGTAGAGTTAGAAATGGTAGATTTCGATATCATTCTAGGTATGTATTGGCTACATTCTTGTTATGACTTAGTCAATTGTAGAACTAGGATTGTTCGGTTTTAGTTTCCAAACAAGCTAGTCGAAGAATGGAAATGTAGTAACTCAAGCCTATGGGTCGATTTATCTCTTACCTTAAAGGCTAGGAAAATGATTTCCAAAGGGTATATCTATCATCTTGTTTGGGTTAATAATTCAAACTCCGAAATCCAAACTCTTGAGTCAGTCCCAATGGTGAATGAGTTTCTTGAAGATCTTCCCGGAGTTCCCTCGAAAGGGAAATCAACTTCGAAATAGATCTCCTTCCATATACGCAGCCTATTTCGATTCCTCCTTATAGAATGGCTCCAACCGGGCTTAAGGAATTGAAAGAACAGTTGAAAGACCTTCTAGATAAGGGCATTAGCAGACCCATCATCTCTCCATGGGGTAATCTAGTATTGTTCATGCGTAAGAAAGACGGGTCTCTTAGGTAGTGGATTGACTATCGTCAATTGAACAAAGTCACAATCAAGAATAAATATCCATCCGTAAGATTGAACTTGTTCAACCAACTTCAAGGTGCTAGTTGCTTTTCTAAAAAAGATCTCAGATCTGGCTACTATCAGCTTAGAGTCAAAGATAGTGACATCGCGAAGACAACCTTTAGGACTCGATCTGGTCACATAAATTTGTAGTTATGTCTTTTGGGCTCACAAATGCTCGTGCAACTTTCATGGACTTAATGAACAGGGTGTTCAAACAGTATTCAGACTTGTTTATCGTCATCTTTATTGATGATATCCTCATTTATTCTCGGAGTGAGAAAGAACGTGCGACTGATCTGAGAGTTGTTCTGCAAACCCTCCAAGATCGCCAACTATTTTCTAACTTCAGCAAATGTAAATTATGGTTACAACTTGTCGCTTTCCTTGGTCATGTGGTATCTAACGAAGGGATCCGAGTGGATTCTCAAAAATTTGAGGTAGTACAACACTAGCCCAGTCCATCTCTCTGACAAATATTAGGAGTTTCTTGGGTTTGGCTGGTTACTACAGAAGGTTTGTTGAAGGATTTTCATCCATAGCTTCCCCATTGACCAAGTTTTCTTAGAACAAGGTCAAGTTTCAACGGTCAGATGAGTATGAGAAAAACTTCTTAGAACCGAAGACTAGGTTGACTACAGCTCCAATCTTGACTCTACCAGATGGTTCAGATGGTTATGTCATTTATTGTGATGCATCCAGGGTCTGCCTAGGTTGTGTGTGCATATAACAAGGTAAGGTCATAACTTATGCTTTTAGACAACATAAGTTCAATGAGAAGAACTACCCGACTCATGACCTCGAGCTTGCAGCTGTAATGTTTGCCCTAAAGATTTGGAGATACTACTTGTATGGTGTTCATGTTGATGTGTTCATAGATCATAAGAGCCTACAGTATGTGTTCACACAGAAAGAATTGAATCTTTGTCAGAGGAGATGACTTGAATTCCTCAAAGACTATGACATGAGTGTGCTCTACCATCCGGGTAAGGCCAATGTAGTAGTTGACGCCCTCAACAGACTATCCATGGGCAGTGTGCACATGTTGAGGAAGAAAAGAAAGAATTAGCCAAAGATGTTCACCATCTTGCTCACTTAGGAGTTTGCCTTTTGTACTCGTCAGATAGTGGCGTGATAGTTCATAAGGGGTCAGAATCTTTATTGGTATCGGAGGTTAAGGAGAAACAAGACAGTGATCCCATACTGCTTCAGTTAAATGGTGCACTTCATCAACAGAGAGATGAGGTGTTCTCCCAAGGGGGAGATGGTGTACTTCGTTACTAGGATCGTGTATATGTTTCAAATGTGGGTGAGTTGAGGCACCATATCCTTACAAAAGCCCATAATTCCAGATATTCTATTCATTCGGGTGCCACTAAGATGTACTGTGGTCTACGAGAAGTCTATTGGTGGAACGACATGAAGAGAGACATTACAGATTTTGTGGCTAAGTGTCCTAACTGTCAAAAGGTTAAAGTAGAATATCAGAAACCAGGAGGTGTGACTCAGGAGATTAACATTCCTACGTGGAAATGGGAAGTGATAAAGATGGATTTCATTACGGGTTTACCTCGTACTCATAGACAATATGACTCTATTTGGGTGATAGTGGACAGAGTCACTAAGTTAGCTCACTTCTTGGCAGTCAAGACTATAGATTCAACGGAGGATAACACAAGACTCTACATCAATGAGATAGTTCGGTTGCATGGGGTTCTCTTGTCTATAATCTCAGATAAGGGTCCTCAGTTTACCTCTCGTTTCTAGAAATTATTTCATAACGGTCTTGGTACTCAAGTAAATCTCATTACAAAATTTCATCTGCAGCCAGATGGTAAGGCAGAGTGTACCATTCAAACCTTAGAGGGCATACTGAGAGCTTGCGTGGTCGATTTCAATGGTAGTTGGGATGATCACCTACCTCTCATAGAGTTCGCCTATAATAACATCTTCCATTCCAGTATTCAGATGGCTCCTTATGAGACATTGTATGGGCGTAGATGCAGGTCTCCGATTGGTTGGTTTGAAGTAGGTGAAGCAGCCTTGATTGGGAAAGATTCGGTTCATGAGGCTATCGAGAAAGTTCAGCTCATCAGAGATAGACTAAAGACAGCTCAGCTCAGAGTCATCAGAAGTCCTATGCAAATGTAAAGAGAAGGGACGTAGAGTTTGAAATGGATGATTGGGTTTTCCCAAGAAATGAAAAATTCCAGATTTTTAGAAGTTGCAGGTGCCACCGATGGAGGCCACCTACGGACCGTAGGTGGGGTTCGTGGTTGGTCACCTCAACTTTCCCCCTAGAAACCCCAGAAAAGTCTTGACCAACGGCAAGACCTACAGACCGTAGGTAAGACCACGGTCTATGGTCCAAGTCTGTGGTTCAGACGCCAGTTTTCAGCCCTCTGACAGCCAATGATGACTGACAAGATGGACCGTTAGTTGACCTACGGTCCGTCGGTAACCTAGTGGATTTTTAGTTTAGGGGTAGTTGGGTCTTTTCCTAATTTTTAATCCCTAAACTACTTCATTTTGGTTAGTTTTAGCCTATTATTCTTGTTAAATTTTACCCAAAACACATATTCACTAGAATTTACAAAGCTTAGAACAAAAGAGGTGAAACAGGCGACTCAAACCCCTCCAAGAACACAACAGTTTTTCTTCAGTTCCAGCCCCAAAATCGAAAGATTTCTCTGTGAAATAGGTCACCAGGTATGTGGGATTTCACTAGTGGGTTCCTTCCATCCACTAAGTCACTAGAATTCAGTCAGATTCTTGATTCGCTATATCTTGCTTAGACCTAGGGTTTCTAAAACCTTAGAAATTGGTTGTGATTTATCTATTAGAGTACTTCTAATCAAGTTATCATGTTTTCGTAGAATCATTGCTTAAGTTCTTTGCATGAACCTCAGAACCCTAGTTGTGTAGATTCTCATAGTTTATGAATTACACATGCTAGGTCCGTTAAACAAATATACATGCTTCAGTTTTCGAATGTCACATTATCAGTAGATAATTATTACATTCTCAGATTTTGCATGTTAGTATTTTGAGATATTCAACATGTCAGTATTTCAGCCATAATGTGTCATATACATATTAAGTTGGGAGTAGGCTTAGCACCGAGTGGACTAGGGTTTCAGCATACCCTTATAGTCCTAGAACTATGTGCCCCCGTTAGTTAAGTCCCCTCTGTGGGCATCAATTTAAGTGATCACGCTAGTCATACCTTTATACCCCTGGCAAGGTATATCTGGCCCTTCGATGGGGTGTATACATCAGACTCCACGGTTAGCTCACTTGGTGGTTATGTCGGTTACTAGTAGCTCCCACAGTCAGATTCTAGTGCAATTGACCAGGTTTTTCAGTATACTTCAGTATTCAGTCTCAACATGTTATGTACTTGGTCATTGCATTCAGTTCAGTTCTTTTCAGGATATATATCAGCATTTCCATCATGTTTAGATTATCTCATTACTCAGTTAAGCTTTGTTCAGCTTTTATCCATATTTTGCATGCTCAGTACCGTCCAAGTACTGACGCATACTCTGCACTACATCTTTTCATGATGTATGTTAAGGACCTCAGCATTCAGATCATGTGTAGATCGGTTCCCGATCCACATTCAACATCTTCAGTGGTGAGTCATCATACTTCGAGGACAATATATATGTTTTCAGATTTCATCTTTCATTTCAGTTTTTCTAAGGTTAGCTAGGGGCATGTCCCAACAACTCTAGTCAGTTAGAGGCTTTTTCAAACATAGTTTTAGATTCAGTTTTAGTTTTGAGTGATTGTTCAGTATCACCAAACTCTTAGAATTTTATATATATTCAGACCAGTAATGGGTATTCTCCATCATTCAGTTATCTCATGATTTAGCTTCCGCATAGTATCTCTTTTATTTAGATAATTACAGTTTGCTTATGATATGCCAGCTCAAGGTTAGCTTGGGGTCACTCGTGGTCCTAGGTCCAGTGTTTACGTCAAGGGGATAGCCTTAGGGCGTGACAAACTTGGTATCAGAGCATTAGGTTTAAGAGTCCTAGGATGTGTGAAAGCCGTACTAAGTAGAGTCATTTTAATGGTTGTGAAGTGTACCATATCTAATGAGAGGGAGGCTACAAAGTGATTTAGGAAAACTTCACTTTCTTCGCTACTCTCATCATGCGTGAGGAATGATCCAATTTTCTCGTTCTAATCCATCATTATGCATTTCAGATCATGCCTCCTCGTAGAGCTTACCCACAGAATGCTAATGCACGCAACGCAAATGCAGTTCCTCCAGTCCCAGACCATGAGGTTTCAAATACAGAGTTTTGGAATGCTATCCAACTTTTGGCTAAGTGTGGAGCCAACCAGAACAATCAGCACGTTCTAACTCCTACTTATAGAAATGGTGGATCAGTGGCAGCTAGAGTTTGAGATTTTGTTAGGATGAATTCTCCTGAAATTTTAGGGTCGCAAGTTGGTGAGGATCCACAAAACTTTATTGATGAGGTTAAGAAAATATTTAGAGTGATGCAAGTGACCAGTAATGATAGGGTAGAGTTGGCATCCTACCAGCTTAAGGATGCGGCTCACATTTGGTTTACTCAATAGAAAGAAAACATGAGTGTTTTAATGGAGCTTT
This sequence comes from Solanum acaule, assembly GCA_036250505.1. Lineage (NCBI taxonomy): Eukaryota > Viridiplantae > Streptophyta > Magnoliopsida > Solanales > Solanaceae > Solanum > Solanum acaule. The sequence continues at coordinate 16,959 of JAJOOR010015805.1, read as the reverse complement.
TTTGGACAGGCTCTTCCCAAGAGAGTTGAGGGAGTCTAAGGCACAAGAGTTTATGAATTTGAGGCAAGGTTCTATGTCAGTCCAAGAGTACGGACTTAAGTTCACCCAACTCTCCAGGTTTGCTCCACACATAGTTGCCGATCCAAGGGCACAAATGTGTAAGTTTTTATTTGGAGTATCTGACTTGGTGAAGACAGAGTGCAAAAGTGCTATGTTGTTAGAGGATATGAATATTCTAGGCTTATGACTCATGCTCAGTAGGTTGAGGGAGATAAGTTTAGGGAAATGGCTAAGGACAACAAGAAAGCTCGAATAGGGAACTATGAGTACTCTCAGCAGAAATTGGGTGGTGGAAATCACTCCTAGTTTTGACAGGATCAGAATAGTAGGGCACCATGCTCTAAGTCTGAAGGGAGTGTTTCAGGAAATAGGACCTACCCAAGTTGTCCAATGTATGGTAAGAACCATTCGGGCGAGTGTCTTGCAGACATGGAAAGATGTTTTGGGTTTGGTCAGTCTGGTCACATTGTGAAGAATTGCCCTTCTACCAGGTAGAGTAAAGAAGGTAACAATAGTAGGGCTCAGTCTACAGTCCCAACAACACCAGCAGGTCGCCTAACTCAGTAGGGTGTGTCATCTAGTACAGGTGGCGGCCAACATCAGAACAAGTTCTATGCTTTTTAGACCAGGAAGATTTTCCTGATGTGGTGACTTTCTTTATAGGAGTAATCTTAGGTGTCAGTCCAGAAACTCTTTCAGAACCCTTCTCAGTCTCTACTCCAGTTGGTGACCCAATTATAGCTAGAAAGGTGTACACAAATTGCCCTATCACAGTCTCTCAGAAAGTCATCTCAGCAGATCTTGTGGAGTTAGAAATGGTAGGCTTTGATATCATTCTAGGCATGGATTAGTTACATTTCTGGTATGCCTCAGTCGATTGTAGAACTAGGATAATTCGTTTTATGTTTCCAAATAAGCTAGTATTAGAATGGAAGGGTAGTAGCTTAGTGCCTATAGATCGATTTATCTGTTACCTTATGGCCTGAAAGATGATCTCTAAAGGGTAGTGTAGCACATATTGAGGAAGAAAGAAAGGAATTAGCAAAAGATGTTCATCGGATTGCTCGCTTAAGAGGTAATCTTTTGGACATATCTGATGGTGGTGTGATAATCCAGAATAGATCAGAATCCTAATTGGTAACGGAAGTTAAGGAAAAACAAGATAGTGATCTTATACTGCTTCAGTTAGAAGGAGTAGTTCATCAACAATAATTAGAGGTTTTCTCCCAAGGGGGAGATGGTCTCTTATGTATTCCTAAGGTGGATGAGTAGGTAGAGTAGCCTTTATTGGGCCAGATTCGGTTCATAATGCTAAGGAATAGTGCAGCTCATCAGAAATATACTTAAGACAAAAGTTCTATGCAGATGTAAGGAGAAAGAACTTAGAGTTTGAGATAGATGATTGGGTTTTCCTATAAGTATCACCTATGAAGGGGGTGATGAGATTTGACAAACTTGGTTGGGAGCTACTTGGGAAGCAGAAGCAGCCATGAAGGGCAAGTATCCTCACCTCTTTCCGTCCGATTCCGTTTCAGCTTGAGATAATAGTTTCCTCTCAGGGGGTGATGAGATTTGACAAATTTTGTGCGTAAATTCAGTCTTAGTACTTTGTTCCTTCAGGCGTACTTGCATTTCAACATATTTGCATATTCCTAGAACTCAGTTCAGTCAGATTTCAGTTTCCAGTACTTAGTGGTAGGGATAGTAGTTCCTTCCCTCCATATTCAACTAATTTAGACTTCATTCGAGGATGAATGTTCCTGGGGTGGGGAGATATTGTAACACCCCAGATTCGAGAAACGAAAAATTACAGATTTTAAGAAGTTGCAGGTGCCACGACGGAGGCCACCTACGGACCGTAGGTGGGGTCCGTGGTTGGTCACCTCAACTTCCCCCCAGAAACCCCAGAAAAGTTTTGACCAACGGTAGGATCTATGGACCATAGGTAGGACCACAGTCTGTGGTTCAGACCCAAGTTTTTAGCCCTCTGATAGCCAAAGACGACTGATAGGATAGACGGTCAGTCGGTTAGGTCCATCGGTCACCCAGTTGATTTTTAGTGTAGGGGTAGTTGGGTCTTTTCCTAATTATTTTATCCCTAAACTACTTCTTTTTTGTCAGTTTTAGCGTATTATTCTAGCCAGATTTTACCCTAAACCATTATTCACTTGAATTCACCAAGCTTAGAACAAAAGAAGAGCAAAAGGTGACTCAAACCCCTCGAAGAACGCAATAGGTTTTCTTTAGTTCCTGCCCCAAAATCAAAAGATTTCTCCCTAAAATTTGTCACCAGGTATGTGGGATTTCACTAGTGGGTTCCTTCCATCCACTAGGTTCCTAGAATTCAATCAGATTCTTGATTCGCTATATCTTGCTTAGACCTAGGGTTTCTAAAACCTTAGATATTTGTTTTGATTTAGCTGTTAGAGTACTCCTAATCAGGTTATCATCTTTTCGTAGAATCGTTGCTTTAGTTCTTTGCATCAACCTCAGAACCCTAGTTATGTAGATTATCTTAGTTCATGAATTACACACGCTAGGTCAATTAAACGCATATAAATGCTTTAGTTTTTGAATGCCACATTATCAGTATATAATTATTACATTCTCAGATTTTGCATATTAGTATTTTGAGCTATTCAGCATGTTAGTATTTCAGCCATAATGTGTCATATACATATTCAGTGGGAGTAGGCTTAGCACCGAGTGGACTAGGGTTTCAACGTACCCTCATAGTCCTAGAACTACGTGCCCCTATAGGTTTAGTTCCCCCTGTGGACATGAGTTTTTGTGATCACGTCAGTCATGCCTTTATACCTCTAGCAAGGTATATCGGGCCCTTCGATGGGGTGTATACATCGGACTCCACGGTTAGCTCACGTGGTGGTTATGTCGGTTAATTACTAGAAGCTCCCATAGTTAGACTCTAGTGCAATTGACCAGGTTTTCAGTATACTTCAGTATTTAGTCTTAGCATGTTATGTACTTGGTTATTGCATTCAGTTCAGTTCTTTTCAGTATATATCTATATTTCCAGCATGTTCAAATTATATCATTGCTCAATTATGCTTTGTTCAGCTTATATGTTTGTTCAACTTTTATCCATATCTTGCATGCTCAGTACCTTCCAAGTACTGATACATACTCTGCACTACATCTTTTCATGATGTAGGTTCAGGCCCTCATTATTCAGATCACGTGTAGATCGGTTCCCGATCCACATTCAACAGCTTCAGTGGTGAGTCCTCATACTTCGAGGACAATAGACATGTTTTCAGATTTGTTTTTCATTTTAGTTTATGTTTTTATAAGGTTAGCTGGGGCATGTCCCAACAACTCTAGTCAGTTAGAGGGTTTTTCAGACATAGTTTTAGATTCAGTTTTAGTTTTGAGTGATTCTTCAATATCACTAAACTCTTAGAATTTTATATATATTCAGAACAATATTGGGTATTCTCCATCATTCAGTTATCTCATGATTTAGCTTCCGCATAGTATCTCTTTTATTCAGATAATTATAGATTGCTTACGATATGCCAGCTCAGGGTTAACTTGGGGTCACTCGTGATCCTAGGTCTTGTGTTTACGTCAAGGGGTAGCCTCGGGGAGTTACAAACTTGGTATCAGAGCATTAGGTTTAAGAGTCCTAGGATGTTTGAAAGCCGCACTAAGTAGAGTCCTTTTCATGGGTGTGAAGTGCACCACATCTAATGAGAGGGAGGCTACGAAGTGTTTTAGGAAAACTTCACTTTCTTTGCTACTCTTATCGTGCGTGAGGTATGACCCAATTTTCTCGTTCTAATCCGTCGTTATGCGTTTCAGATCATGCCTCTTCGTAGAGCTTACTCATGGAATGCTAATGCACACAACGCAAATGCAGTTCCTCAATACAAAGTTTCAAATACAAAGTTTCAAATGCTATCAAACTTTTGGCTCAGAGTGTAGCCAACTAGAACAATCACTAGGTTCAACTCCTACTAATAGAAATGGTGGATCAGTGGTAGCTAGCGTTCTAGATTTTATTAGGATGAATCCGCCTGAGTTTTTTGGGTCGTAAGTTGGTGAGGACCCATAAAACTTCATTGATGAGGTTAAGAAAATCTATAGAGTTATGCAAGTGAGTGGTAATGATAGGGTAGAGTTGGAATACTACCAACTTAAGGATGTGGCTCACATTTGGTTTATTCAGTGGAAAGAAAACATGAGTGTGGATGCAACTCTTGTGACTTGGGAGTGTTTTAATGGAGCATTTCTGGACAGTTTCTTCCCAAGAGAGTTGAGGGAGTCGTAGGAATAAAAGTTTATGATTTTGAGGCAAGTTTCCTTATCAGTCCAAGAGTATGGACTGAAGTTCACCGAACTCTCCCGATATATATTCTCCACACATGGTTGCCGATCCAAGGGCACAAATGAGTAAGTGTCTATTTGGAGTATTCGACTTTGTGAAGAGAGAGTGCACAAGTGCTATGTTGTCAGATGATATGAATATCTCTAGGCTTATGACTCATGCTCAATAGGTTGATGGAGTTAAGCTTAGGGAAATGGCTAAGGACAACTAGAAAACTGGAAAAGGATACTATGAGTACTCTCAGTAGAAATCGGGTGATGGAAATCACTCACAGTTTCGACAGGATCAGAATAGTAAGGCACCAGGCTCTAAGTCTCAGGGGAGTGTTTCACGAAATAGGACCTACCCACTTTGTCCAAAGTGTGGTTAGAACCATCTGGGCGAGTGTCTTGCAGGCAAGGAAGGATGCTTCGGGTGTGGTCAGTCTGGTCACAGGTTGAAGAATTGCCCTTCAACCAGGCAGGGTTAAAAGGTAACAATAGTAGGGCTCAGTCTACAGTCCCAACAACACTAGCAGGTATCCAAACTCAACAGGGTATGTCATCTGGTAAAGGTAGCGGTCAACACCAAAACAGGCTATATGCTCTCAAGGCTCGCCAGGACCAAGAAGATTCTCCCGATGTGGTCACTGGTACGTTACGAGTCTTTCTTTAGATGTTTTTGAATTGTTAGATCCAGGGGCTACACTTTCTATTTTAACTCCCATTATAACAGTAATATTAGGTGTTAGTCCAGAAACTCTTTCAAAACTCTTCTCAGTCTCTACTCCAGTTGGTGACCCAGTTATAGCTAGACATGTATACATAAATTGCCCTATCAGAGTCTCTCAGAAAGTCACCTCAGCAGATCTTGTAGAGTTAGAAATGGTAGGCTTTGATATCATTCTAGATATGGATTGGTTACATTCCTGTTATGCCTCAGTCGATTGTAGAACTAGGATCATTCGGTTTAAGTTTCCAAACAAGCCAGTCTTAGAATAAAAGGGTAGTAGCTCAGTGCCTATATGTCGATTTATCTCTTACCTTAAGGCCATAAAGATGACCTTGAAAGGGTAGTGTAGCACATGTTGAGAAAGAAAGGAAGGAATTAGCAAAATATGTTCATCGGCTTTCTTTCTTAGGAGTTAGTCGTTCGGACACATCAGATGGTGGTGTGATAATGCATAATAGATCAGAATCCTCATTAGTAATGGAAGTTAAGGAAAAAAAATATAGTGATCCTATACTGCTTTAGTTGAAAGTAGTAGTTCATCGGCAGAAAGTAGAGGTTTTCTCCCAAGGGGGAGATGGTCGCTGATGTTTTGCATATTTCATAATCAATGACACAACTTCCAATACAAGTGTCTATGAATCGTGCAATAGTATAATAACCCAACTAAGGGTTGGGGTCGTGTCCCAAGGGAGCAGTTTTGAGAATAAATAGAAAAATAAAATCTAGTTCTAACTAGTCGTAGCAAAAAACATTAACGATTAAAAACATTGTAAATTAGAGGGGGACACAAAAGTGTCACATATCAATTTGGGGTTTTTGTCACGAGTAGAGCTAAAACAACAAAAATAACAAGAAAATCAAGTATGGGGACGAGTTCTTGGGGTGTGACCGCAATACAAATTGAGATAAATAGTTGGGTACATGCTTTCGATAGGAAGTTTGCAAGATAATAGTGACTAGGCTAAGCTTTAGAGAGAAATAAGTTCCCTCTCGGGCAACTTACCCCGTTTAAAATGCGTTCCTCTCGGACACCCATTTGCTGCATGAAGATCAGACTACGTCTTACCCCACTCACTCTCTCGAGCTGAGTGTTAGGATATGGGACTATGGCTCACTCTCTCGGGCTGAACCTCATGTCGACCTACTCCTTATGCCATCAGTCTAGTGTTCTTGGTTTTGCGACCTCCCTCTCGGGGAAGCCGAAAACACATGGGTGGCTTTGTATTTGCAACTACAAATCCATTAACTTAAACCACAACCACTAGGTGAAATCACCATTAAAATATATCTAACCTATTAGCAAGCAAGACCCAACAATAATATCAACACATATTTGCTAAATCACAGCCCAAGAATGGGGGTTTTTAGCCACACATTAAGAAATAACAAAATACACCTAAAATGATAGTGAAATCAAATGGGTATAAGAAATTAAACCTTAATTTAAGCAAAAGGAAGTAGAATAGAGAAGATACACTTCCAACTTAGGGAAGATGAACTCCTTTCTTCAAGTTTCCAAAACCCTCTCCAAACTTGAGAGTAAAAAGTACTAAAATTATAATGTAATGCTAAAACTGATACTGTCCACTGATACTATAAAAATTGATACTAAGCTATAACTCTCAACGAGTATTTATAGTTTTCAAAAATATGTGTTATGGCGAATCACTCGGCGATATTAGTCGGAATCGCCGATTAACTCTGCGATTCGCCTTTTGGTGTAGTTCATCGCCGTCTTGCATCATCTTTCGGCATCGTCGTGCTCTGGGTCATTGGGCGACATAGTACTGCTTCGCGGACCTTCTCGGTGATGCGCTGACTGTTCCTTTTTCCACCGACTTGATCCTTTCCTTCAGGGCTCAGCACACTGGAACAAAAGATGAAGTGAGACCTTTCGGCGATTCGCCAAGTGAACTCGGCGATCCTCAGGCTTTCATTTTCTTGTTCTTTTCAGCCTTTTCATTCCTTTTTGCGAAGTAGTGTCCATGCTTTCCTTCAAACTTCAAATACCTGAAATTTAAAGGTTTTCATCAGATATTGAGATAAAATAAGCATTTGAGGACATAATTCCTATTAAAATATAGCCCTAAATGAGTCCAATTTGTGGACTGATCAACACCCCCAACTTAAACTTTTACTTGTCCTCAAGCAAACTCAAGTTCAGCTGTTCAAAAAAGGTGTCTCAAATAGTGCTACACAAGACTCAATCATGAATGTACACAACAAGACTTCAAACTACTTCTGCGAATATACAATTGTGTACTCAAAGATTCAAGTTGGGACACACCATTATCAAAGATTCTCATGTTCACAATACTTTCTAATAATGTATGTTCAAGCTCAACGAAAGTATCTAAATGCCCTCACACAAAGAATGATTCCATATTCACACATAGAGGCTACTCAATTTAAGATCAGGAATTAGATGCAGCGCTCACACTAAAAAAGAGGAACACAATGCATGTTTTCACCCATAGGTTTGCCCTTATTTTCCAATCAACTTTCGGTTCGGCTTACTCAAGATCAAAAAGGTCTTTTCAAGGCTTGTATTGGGGCTGAGTGCATAGGTATGGTCATTTAGGTTCAGTGACTTCTTCATCCTCATGAGATGTGGTGTTCTCAAAACGTCCTTTTCCTTTCCTTTGTCACTTTTTCTTCCAGTGCTTCTAAGTCATCATTTCATTCATTCTCTATGTATTGCTTGGAAACCCAACTCCTTTTGCACTTTTATTCCAATTTTTTTTCCAGAGGGTTTCCATTTTGTTTTGCAATACCATGGGTTAGAGAGACTTTTTCTTGCACTTCTTGACTTCTCCTTTTCCTTTTCACCACACCCCCAATTTAGGCTTTTGGCCTAAGTTGGCTATTCACTAAATCACAACTCAAGAGGATTATAGGTAGTGGGTTAAGTAAGGTCTAGGGTTCATCAAGGTTCTTCCAATGAAAGGTAAGGCTCAAGGGGTGTTCAAAAGAGTTTCACACGCTCACGGGTAGGCCACAAAAGAGGTATATGTCAAATTAGGCTCACACTCTTTAAAGTTGCCTAAGATCATATCAAGAGGACACCTCTCTAAATTAATCAGACTAACATGGCAAATTCTGGGTTTATTCATGCATGGTTCAAAGTAAGCTAATCACACAAGGCATCGACACTTAAGTCAAACAAGATTACACACTTTCGCTAGTGTGCAACAGTCATTACAAGAAAATCAATTCGATAAATGGCTAATCACAACAAGATGCAAAGAGTTCACATATTGTCTATGCAACTTCATTTGGTCTCGTCGTAGCCGCACATTCATGTTCGTTTGATTGAGAGCACTATTCAAGTCATCAGTATTGATCGAAACTGACACTTAAATTTTGCAAAAGAACAACCACTTTAACACAAGCGGTGGCAATTTTTTTTTTGAAAAATAATTTTTTTTCGGAAGGGTCAAAATTTGCATCAATTAAAATCAAAAGGAGCCATGAACTTAATCATCCACATAAAGCAATGTAAAAATAATTTTAAATAGAACAACCCAAATATACAAAACACGAATCACAAATAGCACACAAAAGGTGAGCCTCACCCCACCACAAATAAAAGAAATTTGTCCTCAAATACAATTAACACATAATCTGAAAGGCAAAATAAAGAAAGACAGAGAGGGAGGTAAAGAGGGGATCCTGGCTAAGTAGTCGCTCCATCTGTCTGGGCATCAGTGCCCGGAGTGACTTCCAGAAGGACCAGCTCCACTAGATCCAGCAGCAGGAGTCTTTGCCAAGGAGGCTTTCACATCAGTGTCTATCATGATTTCTTTGGTCTCGGCTATGTCGTCTGTTGCAGCTCCCTCAATCATCTCTTCATTAGGCTCTTCCTCTGAGTCAAGGTTGACTATATGTTTTGCTCTATCCCCATGTCCAGTGGTGGTCTGAGGTGTTGTAGACATGTTTGGGGTTTCCTTTGTTCCAAAGATCATGGGCACATCGATGAACTTCAGGTAGTTTACATATTTTCGCAGCTCAACAATGGCAGCCTTTAAAGTTGTCATCTCATTTGTGTCCCCTTGGTTGTGCTCACACATCGCTATCCTGGCTGCTAGGGCGTTAATATAGTGTTCAGAGGTGTCACAGCATCAACTAAGGCAATCTGGATCATGCTTGGAACAGAGGCCTCAAGATTGGCAGCCCGACGTTCAGCAGAAAGGGCGAGATGTCCCATCTGGAGTAGGGAAGCCTGGGTGAGTGGAGGCAGACCTTGCAGCAGTGGAAGAATCTGGATGTGCCTCTGCAGGTGATAATTCTGTGCTTCCAGACTCCACCAATGCTGCCTTCTTCCTTTCTTCTTGATCCTTAAGGTACTCGGCTTCGATCATCCGGATATCAGTATTTGTAGAGGTTGTGGGCATCATTTCCACATCTCTCTTGGCATCTCGAGGTACCCGAGCTTGTTTGCACAATGATGTGATCAATACTGGGAGCGAAAGTGATGTTTTGCTCTGCCTTGCACACATGAGTATCTCTGAAGCGATGATTTCTCCCAAGTTTATTTGCGTTTCCTCTATGATGCAACCCAGGAAAGCTGCCTTGGCAAGGTGAAGAATCAACTCATTTTGGGATGGCATGATGGTGTTGCTGATGAAACCAAACCAGAACCTTGCTGCTATGTTTAGCTCTTTATTTTCAATTGGAGCTCCTTCCGCCAACCATTTTGGAGTCTCATCTGAAATTAGTGGGGCTAACCATTTTTTCATTTCATCCATTTTCTTTGTTCTGATCAAGTGCTGGCAGTGGTCTCCAATATTCGTGGACATGCCCAAAACTACGTTAATCGCCTCACTATCACACTTTACCCTTCTGCCTCTAACAACCACATAGTCTACTTCTTTGAAGGTTGCTGCTAGTTGCTTTTTTTGGGGTATTAGTGCACTATATGCACTATAAAACTCTCTTACCCAATTTGGAATATAAGGACCGCGGGGCTTGGTGAAAACTTGGAACTTATGGTATCTCAGGCATTCCATTATCTCTGGTATCTGTCTATAACTCTGTTTATAGATATTCGCTTTTCCTCTAGAATTGTCCTCAGTCCCTCAGCTTTTACTCAATTTGTTGACTTAGGCGGATGACCCTATACTGGAGGGGCTAACACCATCGCCTTCTCTGGAATTTGGGATGTAGGAGTGGTAGGCTGGGTATTCCTGATCTTGGATGGATCATTCAGCTTCTTAGTTCACCGCTCAGCCCGCTATGCAATTAACAAATCATCCTCATTAGAACCTACATTTTCACTTTCAGATTGGTTGGGGTCATTTCTGTAAAAGCCATCACTGTCAGTGCTTGCATCCGATAGTTCAAGGATCTTGTCCTTGCCCTTGCCTCTCCCACTAACTTTGGAAAGTTTAGCAACCTTGCTTCTAGATGCAGTTGCATCCTCATTGATTTTAATCCCTTTTGTTTTACTTTGGGGTGACCTTCTTTCCCTTGCAACATTAGTTCTAGCCATTTCTGCAAAGAATTTGGAAAGAAGTTAGAGCAACTAAATCAAATTCATAGGGATGTAGTTGCAGACTATCTCGCTGAATAGATCGGCGAATTGCCTAATTGTTTTGGTAAGCAGTGCTTTGTCCGCCAAAAGTTACAATGCAATAAAGGAAAGGGGTGCAGACAAGGGGTCATCGAGGATACTTTCGGCGATTCGCCGAATGCTATTTTCGATTTGAGATTTCTCGCCGAAAGCTACATAATCCATGTCTTAAATAGCATGAAATTAAAGGTGAAATGGGGGAAATAGAAGAACCGCTGAGTGATTTGGCGAGCTCGACCTAGCTCGCCAATCAGCCCATCGTGCTTATTTCCCATCTCTCTTCTCGATTTCACCTCGCAACCCCCAAAAAAAATCAAAACATGCACTAGATCAATCAAGCTTACAATTGTTCTCTTTGTTCAACTCAAATAGTGTGCAGAACCACCTCATAAAATTTCATTCATGCTAACTCATCAAAACGGGATTCCAACATTTAAAGAAGAAGGGTTGGATTAGCAAATCAAAAGAGACACTTGAATAGTCTAAAGTTGTCATAAAGGCACTGTACACAACATGGGATAAAATTGCTTGCAATGAGAGTACAATTATCACAATCAAATACAGGGTTTTGAGGACTAACCTTTAAGGCAGATCAAGTCAAAACTGTGATGCTAGGCAGCAGATTAGTACAGATCCAAGCACTACTAAATCAACTAAAGACTTAGAAGATATGAAATATTTTGAAAATACTAAGTAGGTGCGATTTTGCGAAAATCGAGAGTGAGAGAATGTGAAAAAGCTTGAAAGTCAGAATCTGTGGCTTTATAAAAGCCATCCAGATCTTACCCATTCAGCAATATCAGTTACTTTTGATCTGCTATTCGGTGATTCGCCGAATATTTGTCTATCTCGCCGAGTTTTACAGGACCTTCAGTTGAGGTAAGGATCCAAACGACTGTCTTTGTTGAGGTCGCCGATCTAGTCAGCGATTCGCCATTGTTGCATTGTGTAATTCATGTTGTACTTTTCACAAACTTTCCATGCCCAATCCTACAAAATCAAGACACCTTTATTTGAATCATAACATACAACAAGCATTTATGGGTTTTGGGTTGCCTCCCAAACAGCGCCTTAGTTAACATCGTGGCACGACGTAAGTCAGTACTCAAACTCCACTTGTGGGGTTAGCCTTAGTATCACCAGGCAATCCCTCGTTTTGTTTCGGGTGGAGATTGGGTGTTGCATAACCCATGAGGTTCTCTAGCAGCTGGACAACTCTGGAGTGAGACCAAAGCATCCGCTTCATTCCTTCAATGACTTCTTTCATTTCTTTCAGCTCTCTATCTTGCTCATTCACCTTGTGGAGAATGATTGAGAGCATTCCCTCAAGACTTTTAACCTCATTGTCATTGAGACTTCTTCGCTCATGAGGAGAGGTGTGTTTATTCTTCCTCTTACACTGGACTTCGATCTTCACCATCTTTTTGGCCAACTCATCTATTTGAATCATTAGGGCGGCTAACATGAAGTCCTTTTCTACTTCTTGATTCATCTCGGACATTTGATTAAGCAGCTGAGCTACTATCACATATGGTTGTTTTGCAATGCTTCTCGGAATAAGTTGGTCGACCAACCTTTTGTTTCCAGGACCAAGACTTCTATAGAAATAGTCAAGGAGAGCTATGTCGGGAATGTCATGATTGGGGCATTAATTGGTCATTTTATTAAATCTTGCCCATGATTTGTGGATTCGTTCACGTTACACTTGTTTGAAGGTGAGGATACGATTCCGGATCATCATTACCTCTAATGGAGGAAACTCCATAGGCGCCCGAGAATAGCTCGCCATGCTCACCTCCCCTGTTTAGATACAAACAAACCATAAAACAAAACTAAAAATTAAGTGAGTAAACTACAACTAAGGAGAACAAAAATTCTACTAATCTGAAAATTCTCAAGTAACACCACTGCCTGGCAGCGACGCCATTTTGATGTTTTGCATATTTTGTAATCAACGACACAACTTCCAATACAAGTGTCTACGAATCGTGCAATAGTATAGTAACCCAACCAAGGGTTGGGGTCGTGTCCCAAAGGAGCGGTTATGAGAATTAATAGAAAAATAAAATCTAGTTCTAACTAGTCGTAGCTAAAGACATTAACGATTAAAAATATTGTAAATTAAAGGGGGACACAAAAGTGTCAAATATCAATTTTGGGGGTTTTGTCACGAGTATAGCTAAAACAACAAAAATAACAAGAAAATCAAGTATGGGGACGAGTTCTTGGGGTGTGACCGCAATACAAGTTGAGATAAATAGTTGGGTACATGATTTCGATAGGAAATTTGCAAGATAATAGTGACTAGGCTAAGCTTTAGATGGAAATAAGTTCCCTCTCGGGCAACTTACCCCATTTCAAATGTGTTCCTCTCGAACACCCATTTGCCGTATGAAGACCAGCCTATGCCTTACTTCACTCACTCTCTCAAGCTGAGTGTTAGGATATGGGACTATGGCTCACCCTCTCGGGCTGAACCTCATGTCGACCTACTCCTTAGGCCATCAGTCTAGTGGTCTTGGTTTCGTGACCTCCCTCTCGGGGAAGTCGAAAACACATGGGTGACTTTTTATTTGTAACTACAAACCGATTAACTTAAAGCACAACCACTAGGTGAAATCACCATTAAAATATATCTAACCTATCATCAAGCAAGACCCAACAATAATATCAACACATATTTGCTAAATCACACCCCAAGAATGGGGTTTTTTACCCACACATCTAGAAATAACAAAATACACCTAAAATGATAGTGAAATCAAATGGGTATAAGAAATTAAACCTTGATTTAAGCAAAGGAAGAAGAATAGAGAAGACCCACTTCCAACTTGGGGAAGATGAACTCCTTTCTTGAAGTTTCCAAAACCCTCTCCAAACTTGAGAGTAAAAAGTACTAAAATTATAATGTAATGCTAAAACTGATATTGTCCACTGATACTAAAAAAAACCGATACTAAGCTATAACTCTCAACGAGTATTTATAGTTTTCAAAAATATGTGCAGTGGCGGATCACTCGGTGACATTAGACGGAATCGCCAATCAACTCGACGATTCTCCTTTTGGTGTAGTTCATCGCCGTCCTGCATCACCCTTTGGCATCGTCGTGCTCTGGGTCATTGGGCGACTTAGTACTGCTTCGCGGATCTTCTCGACGATGCGCCGACTGTTCCTTTTTTCGCCAACTTGATCTTTTCCTTCAGGGCTCAGCATACTGGAACAAAAGGCGAAGTGAGACCCTTCGGCGATTCGCCAAGTGAACTCGGCAATCCTCAGGCTTTCAATTTCTTGTTCTTTTCAGCCTTCTCGTTCCTTTTTGCGAAGTAGTGTCCATGCTTTCCTTCAAACTTCAAATACCTGAAACTTAAAGGTTTTCATCAAATATTGAGATAAAATAAGCATTTGAGGACATAATTCCTATTAAAATATAGCCTTAAATGAGTCCAATTTGTGGACTCATCAGTCGCTTATGTATTCCTAAGGTAGATGAGTATGTGAAATAATCTTGATTGATCTAGATTCAGTTCATAATGCTAAGGAAATGTTCAGCTCATTAGAAAAAGACTTAAGACAGAAGTGGTATGCAGATGTAAGGAGAAGGAACTTAGAGTTTGATATAAATGATTGGGTTTTCCTGAAAGTATCACCTATGAAGAGGGTGATGAGATTTGCCAAACTTGGTTGGGAGCTACTTGGGAAGCAGGTACTATGCATATGTAAGGAGAAGGAACTTAGAGTTTGAGATAGATGATTGGGTTTTCCTGAAAGTATCACCTATGAAGAGGGTGATGAGATTTGACAAACTTGGTTGGGAGCTACTTGGGAAGTAGAAGCAACCATGAAGGCCAACTATCCTCACCTCTTTCCTTATATCAGCTTGAGATAATGGTTTCCTCTCCAGTATCTCAGTTTACTCGTGCGTAAAGTGAGTCTTAGTACCTTGTTCTTTTTGGAGTACTTGCATTTCAGCTATTTGCATGTTCTTGGAACTCAGTTTAGTTAGATTTCAGTTTCCTATACTTAGTGGTAGGGATTGCAACTCCTTCCCTCCATATTCAGCTAGTTTAGACTTCATTCGAGGACGAATGTTCCCAAGAGGGAGATATTGTAATACCCCAGATTCGAGAAAGGAAAAATTCTAGATTTTTAGAAGTTGTAGGTGCCACCGACAGAGGACCTATGGACCGTAGGTGGAACCAAGGTCCATGGTCCAGGTCCGTGGTTCAGACCCCAGTTTTCAGTCCTATGACATCCAACGATGACTGACAGGATGGACTGTGAGTCGGCCTACGGTCCATCGGTCAAGTCTGTTGGTCTAGTCCGTCGCTCACCCAGTCGATTTTTAGTTTAGGGGTAGTTGGGTCTTTTCTTAATTATTTTATCCCTAAACTACTTCATTTTTGTCAGTTTTAGCCTATTATTCTAGTCAAATTTTATCCTAAACTATTATTCACTAGAATTCACCAAGCTTAGAACAAAAGAGGAGAAAGAGGCGACTCAAACCCCTCCAAGGACGCAACATATTTTCTTTAGTTCCAACACCGAAATCGAAAGATTTCTCCGTGAAATTCATCACCAGGTTTGTGGGATTTCACTAGTGGGTTCCTTCCATCCACTAGGTCCCTAGAATTCAATCAAATTCTTGATTCACTATACCTTGCTTAGACCTAGGGTTTCTAAAACCTTAGATATTGGTTGTGATTTAGCTATTAGAGTAATCATAATCAGTTTATCATGTTTTCGTAGAATCGTTGCTTAATTTCTTTGCATGAACCTCATAACCCTAACTGTGTAGATTCTATTAGTTCATGAATTACACATGCTAGTTCATTTTAACATAAATACGTGCTTCAGTTTTCAAATGTCATATTATAAGTGTATAATTACTACATTCTTAGATTTTGCATGTCAGTATTTTGAGCTATTCAGCATGTCAGTACTTTAGTTATAATGTGTCATATACATATCTAGTTGGAAGTAGGCTTAGCACCGAGTGGATTAGGGTTTCAACATACCCTCATAGTCCCAGAACTACGTGCCCCCGTACGTTAAGTCCCCTCTGTGGGCATCAATTTTAGTGATCAGGCCAGTCATGCCTTTATACCCCTGACAAGGTATATCGGGCCCTTTGATGAGGTGTATACCTTAGACTCCACGGTTATCTCATGTGGTGGTTATGTCGGTTACTAGTATCTCCCATAGTCAGACTCTAGTGCAATTGACCAGGTTTTTAGTATACTTTAGTATTAAGTCTCAACATGTTATGTACTTGTTCATTGCATTCAATTCAATTCTTTTTTCAGTATATATATTAGTATTTCTATCATGTTTAGATTATATCATTGCTCAGTTATGCTTTGTTTAGCTTATATGTTTGTTCAGCTTTTATCCATATCATTCATGCTCAGTACCTTCCAAGTACTGATGCATACTCTGTGCTACATCTTTTTATGATGTAGGTTCAGGCCCTCAGCATTCAGATCACGCGTAGATCGGTTCCCAATCCACATTCAGTAGCATCAGTGGTGAGTCCTCATATTTCGAGGACAATAGACATGTTTTCAGATTTAGTCTGTTATTTCAGTTTTAGTTTTTCCAGGCTTAGCTGGGGGAAAGTAGTAGCAACTCTAGTCAGTTAGAGTCTTTTTTCAAACATAGTTTTAGATTCAGCTCTAGTTTTAAATGATTGTTCAGTATCACTAAACTCTTAGAATTTTGTATATATTCAGACCAGTATTGGATATTCCCCAACATTCAGTTATCTCATGATTTAGCTTCCGCATAATATCTCTTTTATTCAAATAATTACAGTTTGTTTAGGATATGCCAGCTCAGGGTTAGCTTGGGGTTACTCGTGATCCTAGGTCCCGTGTTTACGTCAAAGGGGTAGCCTCAGGGAGTGACAAACTTGGTATCAGAGCATTAGGTTTAAGAGTCCTAGGATGTCTGAAAGCCTCACTATTTTTATGTTTTTTGCTTTGTATGTAATCATGCTTCCTTCATTATTAAATCCTGTTACTACTATCGGTGTTTGTAATTTTTCCCATTTATCTTCTGGTAAATAATTATATTTACATATATTAGCTTCTGCTCCTGTGTCTATCATTGGTGTATAATATCTGTTGTAATATCCTTCTATTATTATCTTTGCAAGTATATATATTTTCATGTTTTTATCATAAGGAAGTTCTTTTTATTATTATCTTTTTATTTTCATAATTTATTGTCAACTGTTTGTCTTCTAAATTATATGGTTTTACTTGTTCT
>JAJOOR010015804.1:0-21567 GCA_036250505.1 Solanum acaule | reverse complement strand
AAAAAGTAATGATGTGATTATAAATTTTATTTACATATGAAACAAATGGTTAGTAGATATAAATGTGGGGTTGTTTTAACAAAATATAAACTCATGGATCAATTATTGTATTAAAATATTTCAAATCATGATATGGAATCATGGTTTTTGGAGAATATGGTATCACCTCTCATGATATAGAATCATGAGATGGAATCAGCGTAAAATCGCATGTCTAAACGCTGATTCCATCTCACGACACCATATCGTGATATGGTAACGCATGGCCAAACGCCTACTAAAAGCTTTAGTACCATTTCTTCTTTGAAAAAATTATCACCTTGTCTAGGTGATAATTACTCATGATCTCTTTCTACAACCAATCACAATAGTTTTTGGTACATTGAAAATAAATAAAATTTATAATTTTTTTCTTTGATAAGCTACATGACTTAAGTTTAGGAGGAAAATAAATTTCACACGTCTTCTCAAATTAACATATCTAAAATTTCATGATGATTTGACTCCCTTAGATGTGTATGTTTCGGTAAATATTTATCATCTTAAATAATAATTTTAAGAAAATGACACTATATGTCCTCTTTGATAAGCTACCTGACTTAAGTTTAGGAGGAAAATAAATTTCACACGTCTTTTCAAATTAACATACCTAAATTTTCGTAATGATTTGCCTGTATGTTTTAGAAATATTTATCGTCTTAAATAATAATTCTAAGAAGATGACACTATATGTCCTTGTCTTTGATAAGCTACCTGACTTAAGTTTAGGAGGAAAATAAATTTCACGTGTCTTCTCAAATTAACACTAAAAATTCATAATGAATAATGATTTGCCAGTATGTTTCAGTAAATATTTATCGTCTTAAATTATAGAGTAATTCTAAGAAGATGACACTGTATGTCCTCCTCTTTGATAAGCTAGATAACCGATAGACAATGTCTCTACTTTAAAAATTCTTTTTAACACCTTATTTTTACTATTTTGAAACTTTGTTTGATACTTCATAGTTCCATGATAAGACATGAAGCAAACTTCATCTTACTTTGAATATTTCAATAGCCACTTTCTAGCATTGTCAAACTAAGGTTTTTTTAAAAGAGATAATTCGTAGCTTTTAGGTATTCGATACTTAGTAGTCTGATTAGTTCGAGTTCAAATCTTGTAAAGAAAGAAATATTTCTTGTTTTAATGTTTTTTTTTTTTTAATTTTAAAACTTAAATTTGCGACCTTCAATTAAGAACGAAAGAATCTAAGCGTTCTTATAATCTCACCTCAAGAAAGATCTACTAACACAATTTCAAGATGGTCCTAACTCCTACCTACTTTGGACAAAGTAGTTGAGTCACATCAATTCTCACTCTTTTGTCAAATTTATCACATTACTGGCTAGAGTCTAGACCAGTATATTACTCCCCATGTCTTAATTTATATGACATTTTTCGTTTTCAAAGAGTCAAACAATTTAAGTTTGATCGGGAATTTGCGTATGGAATCTTTAATTTTTTTGAAATGAGATTTATATATTTGTAAACTACATAAAAAGTACTATTACTCACAATAATTGATAGTTCAAAATGTTTAAAAGATCTATGAAAAATTTACGGTCAAAGAAGACTTGTTTGTATCTTGAAATCTGAAAAGTGTCACATAAAATAGGACGGAGGGAGTATATTATTATTGCTTCCACTCCATACATGAAAATTAAAGATAGAATAATAATGGAGATATTTGTGAGTATTGAGTACTTGGTGAGTGGTCATTAGTCACACCAAGCACCCAAATTTCTTCCACTATTTACGGGGAGCGGTAAATCGGCTTCCGCCTTACACACGGAAGTTTGGATTGCCTGAATCACGAGTTTTATATACTGTGTTACGATCACCTCATATTGATAAAAAGTCTAGAGAACAATTTTTTATGAAAATCAAGAAAGAATTTCTGGTCATAAAAACAGAGCGAGGAATATGATAAGATGAATTAAATCACTTTAATTTTAATCAAAGATTTCGAAGTCGAATTTTAGTAATGAAAAAGTTTCTAACATATAATGCTTTCCTCTTAATCCACCTTGTTTGTGCAACTCAAAATTTATCGAGCCAGTAAATTACGAATATCAATTGATTTAAGTCAACAGAAAAATTTGCATAAGGACTAATATGTACTCTATTATTCCCTCACACATGATCATTACCAAACAATTACCCCTCTTTTAGCATAGACCAAATACATTGACATCCCTTAAACTTATCAGTAAATTTCATTTAGACACTCGAATTATGATATGTTACAAATTTGAATGTGGCCACATGATAAAGTGGTCCTATTATACACTTTCGACTCAAATTTTGAGAAAACTTTTACGAGTATTTTCAAGCGTCCATTATTACATAAGTTAAAGTTTAACCATCTAAAATACGTCAGCGCATATGAATGACACATATGTTGGGATATATACTATTAACCATATGTTAAGTTATAATATTTATTATGGAATAAATATTTGCTCAGTTTTAATAGATCATATATTCGTTTACGGTGTCTGTTTACTTGTATAGTAGATGATTTAGTGTGTAGAGTTTTAGCTTATACACAAAGGATTAAATCATCGGTTCTTATAAGTATATAAAGTTTTTTGTTCACAATCTAGGATGAAAATTAGACATGCCATCGGTATGATTATAGCACAAGATTATATGTAATTTATCTTGATTATGGGAACGGTATAGTTACGTTCCAACTTCTTGTGCTAGTGCATTTTGTATGTATTGAACGAGACCGAGTAGAGATAGTTGGTTAAGACTGGCTGACAAAAACATATTCTCTAAACTATTAAATGTACTTATATTCTTAATCTTAATATAACTATTATGATCTGTATATATTAATTATCGTTTTGATTTATTAAAAGGTGAGATTTTGAGATGGGTCAATATGCCTTGTAGATTATTGGTGAAATAATAAGTTAGTATATGGAATTCATGTCTCGTTATAGAGATTGATTGATATGCCTTTTTGAGAAACTTATAAGTTTTCATCGTATCAAACCTTGCAAGTGGATTTATGAATTTGACATATGAAATAAGTTAAATAGTGCTCTAAAGGAAATTAATCATTGAATTAAATTCGTCAGTAATTTAATTTATTGATTAGTATCTGTAATCTTAACATTGGGAATCACATAAGTGTTTGATGGGGAATTTTGAAATATAAATAGACGAGTGCAATTACGAATTTCTAGTAGAATGATTTGTAATTTATTATGGTAAGAATAAATTCAAATTAATTATTTGAAATTATTTGCATAATAGAAAGCCTCAATAATTAATTACTAGAACTCATAATTTTAAAAAAAATGGACTGCGTTTTGTTCTCCTCTTTGGATTGGGAAGAAATCTCTATAAGTAGGAATTCTCCTAACCTAAGAAAAAGATGAATGTTTTCTATTCACCTTGCCCACCCAAGTATTGAGAGTGTTCGGATGTGAACTTGGGATCACTGTAGAAGACCATAGTTGTTATCTAACTCGTGAATTCGCTTGAAGGTATCTGCTCACGCTTCAAGAGGTATTTATCGAATTAAATTCCAGCAAGTTTATGTGTTCTAGCATAAATGAATTTAGTTATCTATTATTCATGTAAGCAGTAAAGATTTTGGTATGCTTACTCTGTGCATATAGTTTTCCAACAACAAATTGTATAAACAAAGTATTATAGTAAGTGAAAGAGTATCAAAACATCCAACACATATAATTACAAACTTCTAAAATGGCTACTCCTAACCAACCTTTGTTAACAAAAACACACAAACAAAATCCCATAACCAGCTTCAAGATCCTCACTTTTGTCATAACTTTCTTTGTTGCTCTCTTCTTAGTTGTGTTTCTTGTTGCTCCACATCAAGTTGAGATTAAACATTCTAATCTATGTAAGGCTGCACAAGATTCCCAACTCTGCCTTAGTTATGTCTCTGATTTAATGTCCAATGAAATTGTCACATCAAATTCAGATGGACTAAGTATTCTGAAGAAATTCTTAGTTAAATATGTTCATCAAATGAACAGTGCAATTCCAGTGGTTCGCAAAATAAAGAATCAGATCAATGACATTCGTCAACAAGGGGCTTTAACTGATTGTCTTGAGCTTCTTGATCTGTCAGTTGATTTAGTATTTGATTCAATTGCAGCAATTGATAAAAGAAGTGGCTCGGGGCATGCCAATGCGCAAAGTTGGCTAAGTGGTGTGCTTACTAACCACGTTGCATGCTTGGATGAGCTTGATTCGTTTACTAAAACTATGATAAATGGAACAAATCTTGATGAGTTGATCTCGAGAGCTAAGGTAGCATTGGCGATGCTCGCGTCTGTAACAACTCACGATGAGGATGTTTTCAGGACGGTTTTAGGAAGCATGCCATCTTGGGTGAGTTCGAGGGATAGGAAGCTGATGGAGAGTTTGGGTAAGGACATTAAAACAAATGCAGTCGTGGCACAAGATGGAACAGGGGATTATAAAACACTTGCTGAAGCAGTTGCTGCAGCACCAGATAACAGTAAGAAGCGTTATGTAATTTATGTGAAGATGGGAATTTATAAAGAGAATGTTGAGGTGACTAACAATAAAATGAACTTGATGATTGTTGGTGATGGAATGAATGCTACCATTATTACTGGTAGCCTTAATGTTGTCGATGGATCAACAACCTTCCGCTCTGCCACTCTTGGTAAGTTTTCAACTTATCAGTTTATTCGTATAACTGTGGTGTTCGTGTCAGCACTCAACCTAGTGTACATATATTATCAATCAGACTAAAACTTAGACCCCTTCATGATTTACCGATATTGGTCCTCCATCTTATATTGAGATGTAGTTTATTTGCCTCTTTAGTTGATCTTGAACATCTTCACATGGGGCGGAGCTAGCAAGGATCAAGGGAGTTCATTTGGTGGAAAATTACACTGTTTATACATGGTTAAAATATATTTTATGTATATATAGTAGATGTTGAACCCCTTTAGCCTCTTCGTATGTA
This sequence comes from Solanum acaule, assembly GCA_036250505.1. Classification (NCBI taxonomy): domain Eukaryota; kingdom Viridiplantae; phylum Streptophyta; class Magnoliopsida; order Solanales; family Solanaceae; genus Solanum; species Solanum acaule. The sequence continues at coordinate 16,537 of JAJOOR010015804.1, read as the reverse complement.
TACTTTTGATATTTCGAACCCCTTACTGAAAATCCTGGCTCTACCATCATGAGCTAATTTTAATGAACAAATGTAACATATACTAGTGCATTTTCATCATATTGCAGCTGCAGTTGGGCAAGGATTTATACTACAGGACATATGCATACAGAACACAGCAGGACCAGATAAACACCAAGCTGTTGCACTTCGAGTTGGAGCTGATATGTCTGTCATAAACCGTTGTCGTATTGATGCTTATCAAGACACCCTTTATGCATTTTCTCTAAGGCAATTCTATCGAGACTCCTACGTGACAGGTACTCGTGAAGTAGATTACCCCAAATGTGCTATGCTTTCTATTGAACTCAGTATTAAAAAGTTTAAATCTTTAATCCGTCTATGCAGGGACTGTTGATTTCATATTTGGTAATGCAGCAGTTGTATTCCAGAAGTGTCAGCTCGTAGCTAGAAAACCGAATAAAAGACAGAAAAACATGGTGACTGCACAAGGCAGGACGGACCCAAATCAGGCCACGGGGACATCAATTCAGTTCTGTGACATAATAGCAAGTCCGGACTTTGAACCAGTTGTGAACGAATTCAAAACGTATCTTGGTAGGCCATGGAAAGAATATTCAAGAACTGTAGTGATGCAATCATACTTAGGTGGTCTCATTGATCCAGCGGGTTGGGCTGAGTGGGACGGAGATTTTGCGTTGAAGACATTGTATTATGGTGAGTATATGAACAATGGACCTGGTGCTGGTACTAGTAAGCGTGTCAAGTGGCCTGGTTATCATGTCATTACTGATCCCGCTGAAGCTATTCCGTTCACTGTGGCTAAGCTGATTCAGGGCGGATCATGGTTGAGTTCTACTGGCGTACCGTATGTGGATGGTTTATATGATTAGAGTATTATAAAATTACTCTTTGTTTATGTAGAAGACATTTCTAAAAAGCTCAAAATAAGTAGTAGTAATATATATATGATGTGCCACATGAGCAGGGCAGAACCGGGATTAAGAGTTGAAAATAAATAACACACAACTCTAGTGTGACAAGCATTTACATGGCTGATTCCTTACACTGAGCTGTCAATCAGCTTAGTTAAGAGTTCGTAAGTTTATATACATATATATTTATATAATGAGCTTATGTTGGTGATGAAGCTGAAACTGGTGATGCTTGAATGTAATTATAGTTTTCTAAAAAAGGATATGAGTAATATTAGTTTTTTCCTAGACGAGTATGGTTGTGGTGGTGGTTATGATGAAATTAGCAAAGGGTAATGAATAAAAATCTGCAAGATGAAAGTCATTGTGTTACCTTTTGGCTGTTTCATGTCTATTCTTCTTTTTCTTTTGATTTATTTCAGTTTCGTAGTATACTAGTTAATTAGCTAACATGGCTACAGTTTGTATTAATTACAATTCGGAACTTATTTCTAGCTATAATTGCATTCCTCTCTCTCGCCTCTCTCTTGTCTTCCTCTCTCAGGAATCTAGCTCGCATCTCTCCCTCTCCCTCCTCTCCCTGCCTAGTCTCTCTAGATTCTCTTCGGTCAGTCTCTCTCTTACTTTATACAAACATAAATTATACAAATACAAATATATAATTTATGTTTGTGTTTGTATAAAGTGAGAGAGAGACTAGATATACAAATACAAAATATATATCTCTTCGCCCTATACACTTATATTTATACAAATACAAATCTTTCCCAGCCCAGTTCTCTTCTCTCTCTTTCTCTCGCTTTATACAAACACAAATTATACATTTGTATTACATATAAGCAATTATCTAATCGATATACAAATGCAATTCACCTCTCTCCACTTCTGCCCTCTCTCACTCGTCTCTCTCCTCCCTTTCTCAATCTCGCACGTCTCTCTCCTCCCTCTAACATGTAGCTACGAATCGTAATTAACATACTATAGTTATTTAGCATAATTAAGTTATTTTTGAGTGGCTATATGCGAAAATTCTTAATTTTTGAGTGGCTATAAATCTTTTCTAATTTTTTGTTCAAGTATTCAATCAAAGTTGATGATAATTTGAATATTAGCAAATTTAAGAAAATATCAATATATTTTGGCTAAAGTTTATTGCCATACAAATACAATCACATAACAAAGAATTAATACATAATTAACTTCGAGGCTTTGTGCCTAACTCACACCCCAAAAACTAGCTCAAATCAATATGAAACTTTTGTCATTCTTTAACTACTCCGCCTCACGCCCGATGCCTAACATATCTAGTGTATAGACAATTTTTATTTTGGGGGACTCAACATTGAGTAAGATAGACTCGACTTTGATATCATGTGAAATTAGGTCTTGGGCATAAGTCACACCCCAAAAGTTAGCTCAAAAGGAGGAAGATTGTTCAAGCCTTATAAGTACATCACCGTCTCTTTAACCACCAATGTGAGACTTTTGTCGTTCTATGTTTCAGTAAATATTTATCTTCTTAAATAATAATTCTAAGAAGATGACACTATATGTTCTCCTCTTTGATAAGCTACCTGACTTAAGTTTAGGAGGAAAATAAATTTCATGCGTCTTCTCAAATTAACATATCTAAAATTTCATAATGATTTGCCTGTATGTTTCGGTAAATATTTATCATCTTAAATAATAATTCTAAGAAGATGACACTGTATGTCCTCCTCTTTGATAAGCTAGATAACATGTAGACAATTCGTTTCTACTTCAAATTCTTTTTAACACCTTATTTCTACTATTTTGAAACTTTGTTTGATGCTTCATAGTTCCATGATGAGACTTGAAGCAGACTTCATCTTACTTGAATATCTCGACATCCACTTTTCTTCATTCTCAAGCTATAGTTTTTTCTAAGAGAGATTGTTCGTAGTTATTAGGTATTCAATACTTACTTGTTTGATTAGTTCGAGTTCAAATCAATTAAAAAAAGAAACACTTCAAATCTACGACCTTCAATTAAGAATGAAAGAATGCAAACGTTCTAATAATCTCACCTCAAGAAAGTTCTACTAACACAATTTCAAGATGGTCCTAACTCCTTCCTACTTTGTACAAAGTAGTTAAGTCACATCAATTCTCCCTCTTTTGTCAAATTTATCACAGTACTGGCTAGAGTCTAGACCATTATATTATATTATTATTGCTTCCATTCCATACATGAAAATTAAAGATTGAATAATAATGGAGATATTTGTGAGTATTTTCAAGCGTTCATTATTACATATGTTAAAGTTTAACCACCTAAAATACGTCAGCGTAGATGAATGACACATATTATATAAACAAAGTATTATAGTAAGTGAAAGTGTTTCAAAACATCCAACACATAACAGAGTTACAAACTTCTAAGAAAATGGCTACTCCTCATCAATCTTTGTTAACAAAAACACACAAACAAAATCCAATAATCAGCTTGAAGATCCTCACTTTTGTCATAACTTTTTTTGTTGCTCTCTTCTTAGTTGTATTTCTTGTTTCTCCATATCATTTTGAGATTAAACATTCTAATCTATGTAAAACTGCACAAGATTCCCAACTCTGCCTTACTTATGTCTCTGAAATTGTCACATCAGATTCAGATGAACTTAGTATTCTGAAGAAATTTTTAGTTAAATATGTTCATCAAATGAACAATGCAATTCCAGTGGTTCGCAAAATCAAGAATCAGATCAATGACATTCATCAACAAGGGGCTTTAGCTGATTGTCTTGAGCTTCTTGATCTGTCAGTTGATTTAGTAACTGATTCAATTGTAACAATTGATAAAAGAAGTCACTCGGGGCATGCCAATGCGCAAAGTTGGCTAAGTGGTGTGCTTACTAACCACGTTACGTGCTTGGATGAGCTTGATTCATTTACTAAAACTATGATAAATGGTACAAATCTTGATGAGTTGATCTCGAGAGCTAAGGTAGCATTGGCGATGCTCGCGTCTGTAACAACTCAGGATGAGGATGTTTTCAGGACGGTTTTAGGAAAAATGCCATCTTGGGTGAGTTTGAGGGATAGGAAGCTGATGGAGAGTTCGGGTAAGGACATTATAGCGAATGCAGTGGTGGCACAAGATGGAACAGGGGATTATCAAACACTTGCTGAAGCAGTTGCTGCAGCACCAGATAAGAATAAGACGCGGTACGTGATCTATGTAAAGATGGGAATTTATAAAGAGAATGTTGAGGTGACTAAGAAGAAAATGAACTTGATGATTGTTGGTGATGGAATGAATGCTACCATCATTACTGGTAGCCTTAATGTTGTCGATGGATCCACAACCTTCCGCTCTGCCACTCTTGGTAAGTTTTCAACAACTTATGTATATATAGTAGATGTTGAACCCTTTGGCCTCTTTGTCATATACCTTTAATATTTCGAACCCCTTTAATGAAAATCCTGGCTCCGCCATCATGAGCTAGGATTAAGGATTGTGTTATTTGTAGTTCATACGTGATTAATGAACAAGCGTAACATATACTAGTGCATTTTCATCATATTGCAGCTGCAGTTGGCCAAGGATTTATACTACAGGACGTATGTATACAGAACACAGCAGGGCCAGAGAAAGGCCAAGCAGTGGCACTTCGAGTTGGAGCTGATATGTCTGTCATAAATCGTTGTCGTATAGATGCTTATCAAGACACCCTTTATGCACATTCTCTAAGGCAATTCTATCGAGACTCCTACGTGACAGGTACTCGTGAAATAGATTACCCCAAATGTGCTATGCTTTCTATTGAACTCAGTATTAAAAAGTTTAAATCTTGAATCCGTCTCTGCAGGTACTGTTGATTTCATATTTGGTAATGCAGCAGTTGTATTCCAGAAATGCCAGCTCGTAGCTAGAAAACCGAACAAAAGACAGAAAAACATGGTGACTGCACAAGGCAGGACGGACCCAAATCAGGTGACTGGGACATCAATTCAGTTCTGTGACATAATAGCAAGTCCGGACCTTGAACCAGTCGTGAACGAATTCAAAACGTATCTTGGTAGGCCATGGAAAAAATATTCAAGAACTGTAGTGATGCAATCGTACCTAGGTGGTCATATTGATCCATCAGGTTGGTTTGAATGGCGCGGAGATTTTGCGTTGAAGACATTGTATTATGGTGAATTTATGAACAATGGACCTGGTGCTGGTACTAGTAAGCGTGTCAAGTGGCCTGGTTATCATGTCATTACTGATCCTGCTAAAGCTATGCCGTTCACTGTGGCTGAGCTGATTCAGGGCGGATCATGGTTGAATTCGACTAGCGTGGCGTATGTGGAAGGATTATTTGAGTAGGGAATTATAAAAGTACTCTTCGTTTATGTAGAAAACATTACTAAAAAGCTCAAAATAAGTAGTAGTAATATATATAATGTGCAACATAAGCAAAGGCAAAGCCAGAATTAAGAGTTTAAAGCATGAAAAGAAAGAACACACAACTCTAGTGTGACAAGCATTTCCATGGCCCATTCCCTAACACTGAGCTGTCAATCAGTTTTGTTAGGGCTTCACAAGTTAATATACATTTATATATTTTAGCGAAAGAAGTGGCAGATTGTAGTTTTGATCTTTGAATTATCCTATGGGCCTTTTGGGCTTAGTTTTGGTACTTGATGTAGTTTGGGCCTCTTGGGAGAAGTCATGTGAATGAACATGGGAAAATTGTGATTGGGCCAATATCTTTCTTTCTAGTATCTGTTGAGTATTTGTTCAAGTGGTAAAATGATGTCTTTGCACTAATGACCTTTTTTGAGGTCAGTTATTTAAGATTCTGTATCTGTTATTCTAGTGGGTATTTATTATCGGGAAAAAATAATTTGACTTGACACGTAGTTAAAGAATTTTTTTTTTTTTTAATTTTGTGGTTCCTAATTAAAGTTATGACAAATGTATCAAAATGTCATTTAATCCTGTGGTTTGAAACATGTCACGTGGAAAACTGAAATTAAAGTGTTGTAAAAAAAACAAAAGGATCATTCTTTTTAAAACAGTCTAAAAAAGAAAAGTAGGATATTCTTTTTGAAATAGTGGCAGTAATACATTTAATTATTACTTTCAAAAGCCAAAGTTTCTCCATTTGATTAACATGAAAAAAATGTAAAGTGTGACCTAAAAGAGGTCATATGTTGTAAATAGTTCACTTCTAAAGGCAAAATTAACACAATAGAAGTAGAACGATAAAACAAACGTGAAATTTACTCTCAACGCCCTTAGGAACGGTTGATTTTGAATTTTTGACAAATTGTTCGAATGAGAATCTATATCTCCTTTTTGAATCGAGAGAAACGAAAACAATCTTTTTATTCCACAAAGATATGCATAAAGTCTGTGTACATCTTATCTTTTTCAAATCCACTTGTGGAATTACATTGATCATATTATTGTTCTTTGTTTGTACTTTAATTCATTTGTCTTCAAAAAAATATCATATTCGTCATAAAAGAGTTTTAGGAATGTCAATTAAATTACCTAAATTTCAATCAAAATTTTTAATTTTTAAATTATTTTAGAAATAGTAAAAAAGTTAAATATGTAGAATTTTGCACATTGAAGAATAGGAAAATATATTTTAAGAATTTGTAACTGAAAATCATTTAACTTTCATAAATAGTGATGTTACTATATGAAATGGACATATGATCAATATTATTGTATTGCCTATAAATATCATAAATTGAGTGGTCTGATTTTGAAAAAATATTGACCTATGAGTTATGGAGCTCCACTGAATTTTTTAGTGCCATATCTACTCTTTCATTTTCTGAAAAAAGATATCTTCTCTAGGTGATAATTTTTTGCAACCAATCACATTTTCTTTGGTACATTGAAAAAAACTAAATAAATTTTTGCTATCTTTCTTTGGTTAGCAATATGACTTAAATTTTAGGAGAAAAATAATTCCATTTTCTTCAGCGCTTCTTCTAAAATTAGCAATTTCTTTTTCATGTTTATGGTCTTCGGTCATCAAAAATCTCATATTGATTTGCCTCCTTTCAAATGCGTATGATAGTAAATTTGTTCAATTTTAATAAATATCTATCGTCTTATGTCCACTTTGATAAGTTAGATGACAAATAGACAATCCGTCTCTATTTCAAATTCTTTTTAACCCCTATTTTTTGCTAGTTTGAAACAGGGGCGCCACATGGAGGTTTTCGGGTGCTCGAGCACCCATTAACCTCGTATCGAACTATATATACTTGTATTGAAATTAAGACAAAGTCGTATAAAACTAAAGGTGAGCACCCATGTTACAAACGATTCAATTGTTTGTTGGTTTAAAGTGGGTGCTCAAGGTTTACATTTTGCTTCTCAGCCCCAGTTCGAATCCCTCTAAACACGTTATTTCTACCTTTTCAACTCTTCTCTTTGTGCCTTATAATTTCCAATTACACTTTCTTTTATTTATTTATTTATTTACTTTTGTCCTTGATCTATTTTCCCTTTCACATTGTCCCGCCGAATTTTCTTAAATTAAATTTTATACAAAAGTTCCAAAATTCCTTCTCACTTTTTCAATATACTTTTACTCAAATTTTTTTATTAATTTTTTTTTGCTATCGTATTTAAATATCATTTTTATGACTAGTGTTAAATTTGTGCATTAATATTTTGTGATTGATAGTTAAAGAAGCAACCACGATCGTAAAATCTTGAAGCGGTCACTGCTCATGTCTAATAAGCAACTTAATCATGATTTTCCATGTTTATTTACTCTTTCTTTCTCGTCAGTCTAATTAGGGTAAATGAAAAGGGAAGGGAAAAATATTATGTTCTAGAACCTCCATTTAAGTTCTCCAACTCAAAAGCAAAAAATCCTCTTTCTCGTTGGTTTGCCTTTTTGGTAATTACAATCGTTCGTGAAGGTATATTGTTCCTCCTCTTTTTTTTTCTTGAATCAATTCAATGAATTTTGATTGACTATTAATTTTTTTTTAAAAAAAAACACTCTTGTTGAGGAATTTTAGCGCGCAATTACGCTCTTTGGTTAATACAAGTTTATATTAAAAATAGTGAGCACCCATAACCGTAAAATCTTAGATCCGCCACTGATTTGAAAATTTGTTTGATGCTTTATAGTGTTGTAATGAAATTTGAAGCAGATTTCATCTTACTTGAATATTTCTAACATCCATTTTTATTGATCATCCTTCAAGATTATGTTATTAAAAAAAATAGGAAGTATAAATTGAAGAAGAAAATGCTTTGAGGCGTGAATAATCATTTTTCTTAAAGAGATATTGCGCATATACATATTGGAGAAATTCAAACAATTTCCTTCAAGATACAACAAAGCCCTTGTGTATTATATATATAAAAATTTTCAAGCATTTAGAATCACCAATCCTTTATTTTATTTTATATATTTTCAAATAATCATTTTGTTAAATAGTTAACTATTGTTAACTTTAATGATCAAAATTGTACACTTCAAATAATTAAAAGTTAAATCGACATAATTAAATAACACAAGGATTAAAATTAGAATTATGCAATAATACATGAATTAAAACAGTTATTTCCCCAATTAAAAAAGAAGGAATCAACTGTCATGATAATCTTAATTCTTACCTTAAAAATGTCACACTATCACAATTTCAAGATGGTCCTACTTTGGACAAAGTAGTTGAGTCATATCAATTCTCCCTCTTTTGTCAATTTTAAATTTTATCACATGGGAGATATTTGTGAGTATTGAGTACTTAGTCCACGTTGGGGTGCGCGCTCTGTATTCGGTTTGAGTTTTTCAAATTTTGGATTTCGTAATTTGGTAATTGATAGTTAAAAGTAGATATTAAATATCATTTTTTAAAATTTTGATTTGGTAATTCGGTAAATGGTAAATTAAACTTCGATTTGGTACGATATTCGATAATACCGTATTGAAGTTATAGCTAATTGCATTACAAAGTTAATACTATTTCTCCAATCATTTCTATATTTTATGTGGAGGCACGATATGATAGAAGATCAAGTAAGAAGACATTAGAAAAAAGCAAATTGATACAACTAAAGGACATATGTATTTGAATTGTTCATGCTTATTCTTTAACTTTTTGTTGGGACTTGTACTAATGAGTAATGCATATGTTGATATTTTGACCTTCATTAAGTAAATTATTTGGCATTTGGAAAATACCAAATACCAAATGGTACTAATATCTCATACCAAACCCAAACCCGAATACCATAATTCTAAAATCTTACTCTCGAATACCATATCAAATACCAAATTACCGAAGACCAAATTACCAAAAAAAATTATTCGATTCAGTAATTCGATTTTCGATATTTTATGTTCAATCCTAGTCCCAAGTACCCAATTTTCTTCCACCATTTATGGAGAGCGGTAATTTATCATGGATTATTATGAGATAAATTGAAACACTTTACTTTAATCAAAGATTTTGACTACAACTTTTAGAAATGAAAATAATATCTGATACAGAATGCTTTCCTCTTAACAAGCCTTACTTATGCGACTCAAAATTTATCGAGCCAGTAAATTACGAATATCAATTGATTTTAAGTAAGAACAAAAATTTGCAAAAGAACCAACTTGAATTTGCATAAGGACCAACTTGTACTCTATTATTCCCTCATTTATGCATCCACACACATATAGACAACAAAATCACTACCAAATAAGGCATAATATATAAATATGCCCTTTAACTTGGCTTCAAATCACATTTATGCCTTTCAACTTTGGGTGTGCACAAGTAGACACTTAAATTTGTATAAAGTTGAACAAATAGACACACATGTCTAACATGACATCTTACATATCATTTTTTATCCTACGTGGTGTCCTACGTGTATTCTGTCATGTAGGACTCATGTGTCTACTTGTTCAATTTTATACAAGTTTAAGTATCTACTTGTGCATACCCAAAGTTGGAGGACATAAACGTAAAATGATGTCAAGCTAAAGAGGCAATTACCCCTCTTTTAACATATGCCAACTACATTGACAATTCCTTAAATTTCTAAATTTTATTTAGACACTCGAATTATGATATGTTACAATATTGAATGTGACCACATGATAAAGTGATCCTATTATATACTTTCAACTCAAAATTTTGAGAAAACTTTTGCGATTATTTTCAAGCGTTCATTATTACATACATAAATATGTCCTTTAACTTGGCTTCAACTGACATTTATGCCCTTCAACTTTTGGTGTGCACAAGTAGACACTTAAACTTGTATATAATTGAACAAGTAGACATACACGTCCTACGTGACATAATACACGTAGGACTCCACGTAAGATACAAAATTGTCATGTAGAACACCATGTAAGACGAATGTGTCTATTTGTTCAGTTTTATATAAGTTTAAGTGTCTACTTGTACACATTTAAAGTTTGAGGACATAGATGACCGTTGAAGCCAAGTTGAAGGGGCACATTTATGTATCATGCCTTCTTTTAACGTAGTAAAATACATTGACAATGCTTTAAATTTATCAGTAAATTTCATTTAGACAATCAAACTATGATATGTTACAATTTAGACTCTGAACACATGAAAGAATGTTCTACTGGACACTTTGGACTCAAAATTTTGAGAAAATTTGCAATGTTTTCAGCCATCCAATATTTAGATATGTTAACTACCTAAAATATCTCACTCTAGAGAAATTAAACCTATTATATAAACAATGTATTATAGTAAGTGAAAGTGTATCAAAATATTGAACACACATAGCTGCAAACTTCTAAAATGGCTACTCCTCACCAACCTTTGTTAACAAAAACTCACAAACAAAATCCAATAATCAGCTTCAAGATCCTCACTTTTGTCATAACTTTCTTTGTTGCTCTCTTCTTAGTTGTGTTTCTTGTTGCTCCATACCAAGTTGAGATTGAACATTCCAATCTATGTTAGGCTGCACAAGATTCCCAACTCTGCCTTAGTTATGTCTCTGATTTAATGTCCAATGAAATTGTCACATCAAATTCAGATGGACTAGGTATTCTGAAGAAATTCTTAGTTAAATATGTTCATCAAATGAACAGTGCAATTCCAGTGGTTCGCAAAATAAAGAATCAGATCAATGACATTCGTCAACAAGGGGCTTTAACTGATTGTCTTGAGCTTCTTGATCTGTCAGTTGATTTAGTATCTGATTCAATTGCAGCAATTGATAAAAGAAGTCGTTTGGAGCATGCCAATGCGCAAAGTTGGCTAAGTGGTGTGCTTACTAACCACGTTACGTGCCTTGATTCGTTAAGTACTAAGAATGGAACAGTTCTTGATGAGTTGATCACTAGAGCTAAGGTAGCATTGGCGATGCTCGCGTCTGTAACAACTCAGAATGAGGATGTTTTCAGGACGGTTTTAGGAAAAATGCCATCTTGGGTGAGTTCGAGGGATAGGAAGCTGATGGAGAGTTCGGGTAAGGACATCAAAGCAAATGCAGTGGTGGCACAAGATGGAACAGGGGATTATCAAACACTTGCTGAAGCAGTTGCTGCTGCACCAGATAAGAGTAAGACGCGTTATGTAATTTATGTAAAGATGGGAATTTATAAAGAGAATGTTGAGGTGACTAGCAGGAAAATGAACTTGATGATTGTTGGTGATGGCATGAATGCTACCATCATTACTGGTAGCCTTAATTTTGTTGATGGAACAACAACCTTCCGCTCTGCCACTCTTGGTAAGTGTTCAATTTATCAGTCTATATTTCTTATAACTGTGGTGTTCGTGTCAGCTAGCTTTAATACTAGTGCATTTTCATCATATTGCAGCTGCAGTTGGCCAAGGATTTATACTACAGGACATATGTATACAGAACACAGCAGGACCAGAGAAACACCAAGCAGTGGCACTTCGAGTTGGAGCTGATATGTCTGTCATAAATCGTTGTCGTATTGATGCTTATCAAGACACCCTATATGCACATTCTCAAAGGCAATTCTATCGAGACTCCTACGTGTCAGGTACAATTCAACTGAATTCAGTAATTTTAACATAACAAATTATGAAGGTTGAATCATCTAAGTTTAAATCTTGAATCCGTCTATGCAGGGACTATTGATTTCATATTTGGTAATGCAGCAGTTGTATTCCAGAAATGCCAGATCGTAGCTAGAAAACCGAGTAAAAATCAGAAAAACATGGTGACTGCACAAGGCAGGACGGACCCAAATCAGGCGACTGGGACATCAATTCAGTTCTGTGACATAATAGCCAGTCCGGACCTAGAACCAGTCGTGAAAGAATTCAAAACGTATCTTGGTAGGCCATGGAAAGAATAGTCAAGAACTGTAGTGATGCAATCATACTTAGGTGGTCTCATTGATCCAGCGGGTTGGGCTGAGTGGAGTGGAGAATTTGCGTTGAAGACATTGTATTATGGTGAGTATATGAACAATGGACCTGGTGCTGGTACTAGTAAGCGTGCCAAGTGGCCTGGTTATCATGTCATTACTGACCCCGCTGAAGCTATGCCGTTCACTGTGGCTGAGCTGATTCAGGGTGGATCATGGTTGAGTTCTACTGGCGTTGCGTATGTGGATGGATTAAATGATTAGAGTATTATAAAATTACTCTTTTCTTTGTTTATGTAACAAGACATCTCTTTAACTATGTATTTTTGTGTTCCAGTATTCCTAAAAGCTCAAAATAAGTATTTATTAATTCAATGTGCCATAACCTATATTGGATGGCCATTTGGTTGAGCTACATTGAGGCTGCAGCAAACATAAACCAAACATTAGTTTGTAGGAAGGACGTTTCTTTGGTAGAATTTAAAGTTATATACAACAACAACAAGAATAAGAACATACCTAGCGTAATCCACAAGTGGCGTCTGAGTAGAATAGAGTGTGCGCAGATCTTACCCCTACCTCGGTGGATCTGAAGTTATATGAGTTCATGAATAAAGCCTTTGTTCATGGAACAAGTAAAGTCACAAATAATTACTTTTCAACGCTTTTAATTGAAAAAAAATTATTGTCATGATGTTTTAAATTGATTGTCACGGATTTACATCTATGAAATTTGAAATTCTATGATAGTGGCTATTTTTTAAAGACATGGTGCGAATGAATGTTGTTTCTACTCGTGAAGGCAAGACTAAATGTAATGGAATTTCACCTTATATAAAGTTTGAAATTTTAATTAAGATAGTGACTACTTTCCATAGACATGATGAAGAAGGCAAGACTACTTTCATGTACTTATTTAAAATTTTAGAAATCTTAATTGACTCTTGTTCTTCCACATTCCCTTTCTAATAAATAACTTACAATTCAAAAAATAATTAAAATAATATTATTTAATTAATTAGATGTTTAATTTAGTGTAGAGGTAAAATATTAATCCAACTTCTCATATTTGGAGCTAGAAGATAAAACAAAGCCACTATGATGATATGAGGAGGAAGAAGGAGGAAGAACGTGAAGCTAAAGAGCGAGCACTGATGAATATATATATGCATCTTTGATGAATCATTTAATGAGCTGCAGCATTTCCTAGTCTGAAAACTGAATATTAAATTGCTCGGACTCGGGTGCGAATCTAGAGGTCAGATCCTCCATGATCTAAATTTTAAGATTTGGAGATACGGATCCATTGTATGGATACGGGTGCGGGGATTCAGCTAAAAATAATTCAAATATCTAAAATAGAGCCTAAATTATGAGATATTATATGGATAACTTGAGGAGAAAATATTGATCAAGAGGAAAATCCTAGAAGGAGATAAAAGGAAAGGAAGTGACAATAGAAATTTATATATAAAATGTATCCCATTTTCTTTAATTTCATATTAGTTTTTGTTTTGGTTACAAAAATTATTGAATTTGTCCAGAATTTTTCCCTCGAATTTGGTCAAAGTACCAAAAATCAGCTTTTGGCTCTTCACAAGAGAGCACCAGGTCGTTGACCAGATCGGGTATGGATCCCACCACAACCACACCCACGTCGGGTCGATACGGGTGCGGCACTGAAAGTGAAGAACTTAGGTTTAATATATGATTGAGCATGTTTATTGAAAGTTTGAAATAGATGTTATGGCACTTGATTTACAGTTCAGTGAAACCTAGTTTGACATAAATAATCTTGATACATGGCTTGAGGATGTTCCTTATAACTGTATCATACTTCAGAATACATGAGTTATAGTTAAGTTCTACTCATTGACACATGTCGATCGGTCTAATATATTCCTATACAGTTGCAGACACACAAATGTGTGCCGTTAGAGGATCTTGCCGCAGATTTTAAGTTAAGGATTCAAGTAAGCACCTTTTCCCGCTTTTACCATTTCTGAGTTGGTTCTCCATCCAGGTCTTTGGTAGAATATTGCTTCTCTGTATAGTTCTTAGCAGGAAAAAGGATCCAGGAAGATTGTTTGTTTTGAATTGTTCTTTTTAACAGATTACAGTATAAATTGATCATTTTGTATGAATAGGAACATAAGCTGTGTGTTTTTTACCAAGAATTCTTTCTTCTCTCTTGTCATTGTTGATTACAGCCTGTATCTTTTATTTGACAGGAGTGCATCAATCGGATCAATTCACTCGAAGAAATGGGTAAATTTTCTACTTTTTGCTCCGACAACTTTTTCGATATAGTTTACCTTTCAAGGCTCCTTGTTTCCACAGTTCTGGACAAACTAATCTCGAGGCAGTGCATGTTTTACTTTACTATAGTGAATTTTAACTTCTTTATCCATTGGGGAGCTATAGTTACCATGTCGAATTTACTTCAAACTTTAGTTCCCACGTCTTTTCATTATCCTGTTGCTCCTCAACGCATAATGTCTGAGATGTAAGTTATTTAGTTTAATACTAGATAGTTTAGTGGTTTCCCTGCTTGATCAAAAACATTCAGAGTGGAACTTACATATAGCAGGTAAATGTTTGTTGTCAGCTTCATTCAAGTTAGTTGCTTCCTAAAGTGTTGCTGAAAATGACAATGTGAATGTGTTTTCATCAGGGAGACTATCTGGTGTCATGGGAAATACATATACATTTCACTGGAAGAAATGAATGCCGTGGCTGAATTTATCAAGCGTGTAGGTAGGGTTAGTATCTCACACCTAGCTGGAAAGTCGAATCAATTCATAGACTTGAAACCAAAAACACAGGTGGTTGAAGATAGAGTCAGCCTTGAGGAAATAGCTGCTGCCTGATTTAGTGTGACTCAGTGAGTATGTCTCCTCATGATTATGAATTCATCAACATTCCAATTTATTCAGGTACATATGGTGTTATAGTAAAT
This sequence comes from Solanum acaule, assembly GCA_036250505.1. NCBI lineage: Eukaryota > Viridiplantae > Streptophyta > Magnoliopsida > Solanales > Solanaceae > Solanum > Solanum acaule. The sequence continues at coordinate 1,319 of JAJOOR010015804.1, read as the reverse complement.
TCCTGTACTTGGAAATTCACAGACATAGAGTTGATGCTGACGAGCTACTTCATTTGGAGTGGATAACTACCTGTTCTTTCTTGTATTCTCATTGGGGCTAGAACAGATTATAGTGTTTTGCTGATGCCTCGGATCAAGCTTTTATTGCGACATGTTGTGCTTTTTCCCCATTCCATTGTTAGTAGGTTGATTGGTTGGCTAGTTTTTCCATGTATATAATTTGATTGAATAAATGCAAAAAATGATCCCTTATGTTTGAGGGTACAATTAAAATGGTCCAAGAAAATTTTATTTGATTGATCAACTAGTACAAATTAACTAAGACAAATAAGCTGAAATAGATGGAGACCGGAGTCATGATCGAACATGACACTTAATACCGTTGACTGCACTGCACAAAAGATATATGCATAATACATAAATATGACCTTTAACTTGACTTCAGTTGACAACTATGCCCTCAAACTTTGAGTGTGCACAAGTAGACACTTAAACTTGTATAAAATTTGAATAAATAGACACACATGTCCTACATGACATAATATACGTATGATGCCATGTAGGATACAAAATTGCCATGCAATGTGCCATGTAGGATGAATGTGCAATTTTATACAAGTTTAAGTGTCTACTTGTGTACACCCAAAGTTAAAGGTCATAGTTGCAAGTTGACGTCAAGTTAATAGTCATGTTTATGTATTATGCCAAAGATATATATTGCCATGTCAATTTCTCTCAGTATATATGATTAACATAGCCAATAAAACTTAGCATCCATAGAAGTTTTTATTACATTTCTATGTGTTCTCCGCAATAATAGCTAAAATTAGAGGAAGAGAGCAAAGTTGAAAAGGTCTTACAATCTTCTCTTTATTATTATCTCTGTTTTTCTTCTCTCCATTTTCGTCCATTTTTCCCCTACCACCCCCACGCCGTTGTGTCATTTCACACAACGGCATTAGCTGGTGGTCATCGATCACCGGTCTCTTCTGCTTTCATCATTCCCGTGAATGTGATCCGAAATACGCAAACAAAATCATTTTAAAAAAAGCCCAGATATATTCCTCCATAATTAAAGGAATGCAAATTCCATGGAGGAATATCTCTTGGGTCTTATTAGTTTTGTTTGCGTACAATTGTCAAACATGTAACGGGCAGGATTACGGCGGAGAGGAAAAACCGGCAGCACCGCCACCGGAGCAAGAGACTTGCGATGGAATCTTCATTACCTATAATTTCGATGGACGAGAAAAGATATATCCATTAGTGAAGAATGTATCTGCACAGGGATGGTCATTTAAGTCCATGTTAACGGTGTT
>JAJOOR010015803.1:0-28570 GCA_036250505.1 Solanum acaule | reverse complement strand
TTAAACACCATCCATTTCTATCCAACTTTTAGATGTCGTTTGGACATGTGATTTCAAATCATGATTTAAAGTTATTTTGACAAAGCAATTCTGATTTCAAGTCAACATTTGTTCATCACATTTTGAACAAAACTTCAACTTTAAATTCTAATTTCAATCCAATTCACCTCAAAGGTAGAAGTTCAACTTCAAATTTGGGATTTCAAATTTTCTAAAATTTAAAACTTAGCCCATAAAACACACCCAAATATAAGTTGGTCCGGCAAATAGGAATCCTTTGTTAATCGTTAATTTATGCAGGTGTGCTCGTTTGGTAAGATTTTACGCTCCATAGTTTCAAAGTAGAAACTTGAAAATTTGAGTTCCTCAAGTTGTGACTTTTGGAATTTCAAGTTGTGTTTGGGCATGCATTACTTGAAAAAAATTAAAGTTTGTGAGGGAAGTCCTAAAAACCCCCAAAAAACAGTCTTTAGGGAAGTTAAAAATATTTAAAGATCAGATTTTGAAAATCCGATCAAATTTCATGGTCAAATAGTTATCTAAAGATAAATTTTCAAAATCTATGGTCAAACACTAGCTATAAGAGTATACAAAAGTTATGATAGTTTTAACAAATAGTGTTTTTTCATGCTAGTACAATTTGCCTTTGTGTACAGAACTTCTAACCAAACACAATTTCAACTTCAAATCAACTTTCACCCAAATCATAATCATAAACTTCAAGTTCATATCCAAATCCCTACTTAAAAACTTCAAAAACTGAAAATACAGTAACAACATTCACCTACTAACTTCAAATCATAGGTAGATCCGGTTCATCAAAAAGAAAGAAAATGAAATGTGACCTGAAGGGAGTTGACGGAGCCACGGTGAGGAGAAATGATATCTTTGTAGTTGGAGAGTTGAATAGAAGCGATTCTAGCCGACTTAATACGATTGCTGAATAAATTAGGGCGAAGCTTGCCAAATTCTCTGTCTCCGATCTCCTTCCACATCGTCCTCGCATCCTTCCCAACCAATTTACTCCTCTCTAAATTACCCCAATCACAAACACTCAAAAACTATCTATACTTACACAAATCAGCTCTGATTCAACCAAAAATTGAAGATTGAATAATCTAGTGATGAAACCAATCCTGCCCTTTGTTGTTTCTTCTGAACATTTCCTCAAACACTTGGTGGGTTTTCTTCGATTTTCGATTTGCCCCCTTTTTTGTGCAGCCCTAGCGCCTGGCGATGAAACCCGATGTGAGAAATGGATAAGTATGAAGAGGGATTTTGCAGAAAGGCCAAAAGATGACGAGATGTCTTCGTGGAGAGGTACTATTCACCTTTTCTTTAATCTTTTCTGAAATAGAGAGTATTTTGGGTGTGTGTACTTGTTACAAAGCGTAAACACGTTCCACAAATGATATTATAAAATAGTTCTAGGTTCGCGTGAGGAAAATAGTAATTAAGATTGGATAATATCGCAATAATTATAGTATTTTATTTCAATATATTGGAATGTTACATATTGTATGAAATCTTTGATTCTTCTTTTAAAAAATGATTTAAGGGCTTTTGAGTTTGATCTTGGTTTGTACCTGAATTCGAGGGGTTTAAAGATTGACCTTGACTTGTGTTTGAATACAAGGGTTTGAAACTTAGATTGTAGAGAAATTTGTTGTGCTTAATCCATTCGCTCTCTCTGCCTTCTTGATGTGGCGTAGCTTCACCCCTAGCTGAAACATGAATACTTTTAACCATCCATAAACAATTTAAATTTAAGGCAGAGGGGGTTACTACATAGCTCTTCCCCTAGCCGGAACATGACACATGTACATATGACACATTTTTATTGACTTTTAATTTGACTAGGCATATTGTGTCATTTTAACTAAGACTCAATCAATACTTGGAACCAAACACTAACCTCATTAACAAGGACGCAACCTTTGACTCTAACTCAAAGTTCACCCCCTCCCCTCCTTCCCCTATTTGAGATTCGAGACGTGATCCCTAACCCTCAGCCTTAATCCTAGACCCAAGCCTAACTCGAGACCCAACTTGACTAGGATTCAAGACACAATATCAGTTCTAGCCAGAGACTCGAGACCCAATCCTGACTGGAGATTTAACTTGACATTAACTGGGACTCAAGACACAACACCGACCCTAGCCTAAGACCTGAGACCCAAAACCCAATCTTGACTTGGGACTTAGAACTCAACATCATCCCAACCCTAACCCAAAACCTAAGATTCAACACTATGGACTTGCTACTGACCTTAACCTGAGACTTGATTCTGACTTGAGACCCAAACCGTGAATTTTACTAGAAACCTAACCCCGCCCCGACCATGCACCCGAGACCTGGACCAATCTCTGACCCATACCTTGGACCCAAACTGAGGCCTGATCTTGATTGGAGAATGAGAATCGAGCCTGACTTGAGATTCGAGATCCAACCCTAACCCTAACCTAGGACCCAAGTCTCCTGAGCTTCAACCTTGATCCAACATCCGATTTGAGACGCAAAACTCAAGCTCCAACTCATAGAAAAAGTCAAAGTAAATTTCAAGTACTAAATCCAAATTAAAGTATATCTTAAATATGCTCTAGAACTAGGCTGATATTTGGCAAATTTAACGATTACTTTTGAAAATTAATTACGTTGGGTTGGCTAAAATCAGTTCAATATAAAATTATCTTGTGCTAACCCATAAAATTTCAGACAGATCATCAATTTTTTGGCCATATTTGACACCGGTACTTGTAGCCAATGATCTATGAGCTATTCAATTGGATACCTTCTGATGTCTATATAAGATATTTTACCATTAAAACGTAGATCATAAAGTAAAACAATTTTTTTTTTACTGATGTATCAAATATCTCTATAATCAATACTATATTAAAAAGGAGAAGAAAAGAACATACTATGGGGTACCTTGAACTCCAAAAAAATATGAGTACAATTCAAATCCATTCAACACATATAAAGCTAATATTGCTACAAATATATTGTTCAACCAGCTAGCATTATATATGTGGCAATTAATGCAATTCTTATCATGTAAAAATATGATCAAGGACATGTTGAAGAGTGTGTCTGGATTTCCAGTCCAACTCCATAATACAAGATTTACAAATCAATAAAAAAAATTGTAGTCACAAAAAATAAATTTAAAAAATGATGATCTTCACTAGCTGCTGTTATATACGGACATGTTTCCCAGCAATCAATTTATGATCTTTTGGTCCATTCATTACACTTCTTGGAAAAATTGGCCTTTCACATAATGTTACATTTTCTTCACTCAATTTTTTCACATGCCCCCTCTTTGTCCTTCTTGAGCTAGCTTTTATGATTGGAATAACGTACCATCCAATTGATATACACAATATCGCAAAACACCTCCCATAAACAGCTAAAAAAACCAATATCAAGATTATAGCTAATGGCATGTAATAAATTGGCTTCTTGAAATTTGCTAACCTCAAATTCCTAAAAAATTTCCTTACTTTTCGTTCTTCTGAAATATTTGATGAAACCTCGTGAATAGTCTTCTTATCAACAAACTCTGACTTCTTCTTGATCATTTGCTTGTCATCATCAGTGTCACTAGACGATGTTTGATTTTTGTCCTTCACTCTGACAACAATAGGCTTGATTGAATTTGAATTCGAGAAAACGAATCGTACGAAAGAAATATCATCAGATCCTATTTGAGTATAAATATTTTGTTTTTTGTCTTCAAGATTGGCTAAGAGTTTCGAAAATTTGTCTAGGCCACGATCAGCATAAGGATTGTATTTACTATTTTTGCTTCTTTTTGATGATTTTTTTGGAGTTGAACAAGGGCTTGATGTTTCCCTATCATAGTCTTCACCTTCTTGATTATGAAAATTTCCACTTCCACAAATAAAATGATTAAACATTTATTAAAAAAATAATACAAAGAGACTATAGGGATTTTGGATGATTTTTGTTTTGGAGTGATAACTTTATTAGAGACTTTTAAAGAAAAATTGAGGGTTCAATAAGCTTATTTATAAGAGTTTATTTTGAAGACTAGATCTAAAAGAGGGGGAATATAGAAATAGTCAAATCAAAAGAGAGGGCTTTGAACCTTTCTTATATATCTATATCATTTTGTTTGTTATTTAATGTGGTATTATTATTATTATTATATATATATATATATGAATAATGTACTTTTGGTCCCTCAATTAATAACTAATTCTTGTTTTGTTAAGCACAGTTAACCCGAGGACTTGTTTGGTATGAGAGATAAGGGATAACTAATCCTGAAATCAATTTTAGAATGAGTTTATCCTATGTTTGATTAGGATAAAATCGATGAATAGCTTGTTCCCCAATCAAACGAGCCCAATTATAGAAAATACATGATTTATAGAATTATAATATACTCAAATATGGGATAATAATACACATGTAAATTAATACGTTGAAAATCAAATGGTTTAGTACTTAATAATTCGTTGATTTTTGTGATGATTCATAGCCAGAAAGATCAAAAGTGTGCATATATATCAATTAATTAAAGATTAAATATGTTTAGCTAGAAACAATAAGGACTGAAATTAAGAATTTATCAAATTAGAAGGACCAAAATTGCTGATTTTGCTATAAAATATTTCGTGGAATCTTCTTTGGAATATTATTGTTCGTTTGACTAATTAAATTATTGTAAAAGAGATAAGTGTAGCACGTTGAAATAATTTAATTTATACTTCTAGCAGTTCGAATATATTATAAAATAAAGTTTGGGTGATATTCTTGGAGGAGAAGTTTGAATGGTCAAAACACACTACAACATTGACATGTAATTATAAAATAAATATTGTTAATACGGACTGTGATATGTGTTTGAATTTATTCAAATTCAGTATTTTTAATATAAAATATAAATTTATATTAAATTATATAAAAAATTGTAATAAATATAAAGTTTAACTTAAAATTTATAAGCGGTTATAAGAGATCATTTTATCTTTTATTCACCCATCCTTATTTTTTCAAATTGAAAAATGTAGGCTAACTTATTAATACGACTAATAAGTCAAAAAAACATATTGGAAAAAGAGATAAACTTCTGAGTTGTGTATATATAATATAATATAATATAAGAAATTTCAATTCCTTTTCTCATTTTCTTTTTTTTTCAACTTCTTTTTTTTTTTCATTTTTACAAGTAGTGATGCACATCGTATACCTAACGTGTCTTGTACAGTTGTACTAATTAATTAGGGGTCGTTCAGTAGGAAGTGTTAGAAGAAATAGTCTATATATATATATATATATATATATATATATTATGTGTGGTATTATTTAATACTATAATGGATAGAAATTTGGGTCAATGTATAATTAATCAATGAATTTTTCTTATTAACCCTTTTTTTTTCTTCTGCAACAATAAAATCATTGGCTTTTTCGGAATTCTTTTGTGCCTCCGGCATCGATCCTCTATAATCAAATTTTAAGTTCAATATGCTAGTAAGCTAAAAGTTGAAGTTACAGAAAAAACAATATAAACATTTGAAATAATATTTGCTAATCTTTTTATTAAAGAGCGATCTATCTGAATAGAAGAGGCACTCAAAGACGATGAGTGTCTCGCCTATATAGTGAGGTGACTAACCTTTTTTCATGGTGCCAAGTCCAACAAATCCCATGAAAGTCGAAGCCTTTGTCAAATATTATTGTACTTTAATTATCACCAATGTCATCGACTAATTTCGGTGATTCCATTGTTACCAAATAAAATTTGTGAACATTTTATTTCACAATGATAGCATGTGCAACATTTTCCAATAATACCAAGAAAGAGAAGAAAATAAATTTGTCGAAACTCACCGAAAAAAGTATAGTACAGATTAGTCGCTTAAGATCTTTGGTCTTTATTCTTATTCGATGAAAAGTCAAGCAAATAAAATAATAGTCCCATAATTCCTTTTATCATTTTTTTTCTTTTTTTCAAACTTCATTTTCTCATTTTTTTTTTCATTTATAAAAGTAGTGCACATCTTATACCTAACATGTCTTGTAGTAATTAATGAGAGTGATGATAAACCCATGTCTAGACCCAAAAAAGAAATAGCTATCACAATATCACTTTTGATTTTTTGGGTTTGATACGTAAGTAATAAATATTATTTTAAAAATATTTGCGTATAATCAATGATTATTCAATCTTGAATATTAATTTTAAAATTAAGGACGAAGAGATTATATGATAACGACATTATTGCAGAAATAATAATTATTTCTTCAATATCATGACTAGTAATTACTTTAAGTTTGGTCCTTAAAAGTTGTCCTTTTCATCATATTATTAAGAATAAAAATTTCAATGAGTGGATAAAATATGGTATCACCAAACTTTAATAATCTAGAGAAAATTATTTATGACTAAATGTTGGCAACTAAAGTTATTTCATTTCAAATCGTTTAAAAGCAAAATTGACCTTTTCCTTTATGATAAAAGTATATAGTCGATTTTAACTAGTTTGAGACGAAAATTGTACTGATTTCAATTTTATGAATTATGATAGTGGGACATGTGCCCCCTTTGGATGTGTGAATTTGAATTTGAAAATCTGTCCAACAGAACTGTCTACATATGGTCCTGACAACTTGCTTTTTTCATTTTTAAGACGAGAAGAATATGGTCCAACCAAAATAACCTAATAATTCAAAAAGAAAAGTTGGAAAAATAAATTCCTTCTTGAAATTATTTTTTCTTTTATAATGGTCCAAAATGTTGATAATGATAGTAAGATATTTTCAGTAACCTTACTATAAAGAGAAATTTAAAGGTGCAATTTTACCAATTAAGCTTCAACACAACATGTGAACTTTGATCACTATGCAAGTAACAATCATGACTAATTATACTTCATATCGATCTATTATACACAGTCTTATTTGAGTTTTCATACTTTAAATTAACGAATATTCCCACTTCATCTCCAGCATGACTCGAGGATCCTCAAGCTACCGGTTAATGGTAAAAATGCTCAACCATTTGAACAAACCTCACTTGTCTCACTCGATAATCGACAACACCTTTTATCATTACTCCCAATATACGAAAGTCTGGTGCACAAAGATTTCGATCAGCATTTGCTATGCGAAAAATATCGATCACATTAATCTATTAGTCAGAGCCCTGGCTCCTCCCACTGCTTGGGAGCTTACGGTTTCATATACATAATACACCGTCTTCCTTTACATTTCTATGTAAGAATTAAAGAATATTTTCATAGTCTTAACTCGTAATATCCTGATCACTCGACAATAACTTTTATCGTTACTCCAAGAATATAGCGTGAAAACTTAATATAGTATTAAAAAAAAGGGTGTTTAAGTGGGGTAGTTGGATACTTCATAGTGGGGACAAAATGACAGCCAAATGTCCATATCTCAATTAGTTAAGTTACATTACTCCTCTTTTGCCTCACCATAATTTTTTTATCTACCTATTTCTCTCTTATCTTTGCTACAAAAATCAAGAAAAGACACTTTCTTGATAAACCTAAAAACTTGTCAATGGCTTTTGCAGGAACAACACAAAAATGTATGGCATGTGAAAAGACAGTGTATTTGGTTGATAAATTAACTGCAGACAATAGAGTGTTTCATAAAGCTTGTTTTAGATGCCATCACTGCAAGGGTACTCTCAAGGTTTGTTCTTTTTTACTACTATGATGATGGGAGTTATAGGTCTAACCATTTCGATTCCCTTGTTTCTGGTATGCTATAGTTATTAAAGTCCCTCGACAGTAAGAATAGGAGATAAGTCATAAGCTAGATGTTTTACGAATCATATTAAACTTTAAGGCATTTAGTTTAACTTTAATCACCCCATGAAGAGGCGCACTCTGATACCATCGATGTCCAATAGCTTAAAGGCCCAATTGCATCATAGGAATTTGAAAATATGTCCCAATTGTGTTTTAAGTATTTCATTTTTGTCTTGATAACCCTATGTGGATAACTTGTACGTATCTCAATTAATTTTATAGGATACCTACTATCTTTCTGCCGTCATAGGTACAGGAAATTCTATCCAGCAAGGCTTGGACAATTGAAAATAAAGCACCTAATAACTTTTATCTCCGTTTAAACCTGAGAACTCATGATTTTTAACCTATTTTATTGACTAGTATGCCACACACTTGGCTAGTGGTTTCTCATTTTTTAGATTTCAATGACATAAAAACATAGCATAAAAGAAAGTAGATATTAGACTTGTTAATTCAATTTTCCAACTTAATTATTACTCTTTTTTAATCTTGTTTAATACATTAATTTGCAGCTTAGCAACTACAATTCCTTTGAGGGAGTTCTATACTGTAGACCTCACTTTGATCAGCTCTTCAAAAGAACTGGAAGTCTTGACAAAAGCTTTGAAGGTACAAAAAAAAAAAGTGCCTAATTTCAAATCATCAAAATTTTTGCTAATCAGAAAATTTACTAATAGACTAAAATCTATTCCAGGGACACCAAAAATTGTGAAGCCAGAGAAAGATGAGGTAATTGACATCTATATTGCTCGGACTCTCCAAATATGTTGCATCACCCGTGTCAGATCCTCCAAGATTACACTGTTTTTGGAGGACCTGACACGTGCACCCATTGATATTTTTGAAGAGTCTGAGCAAACATATATTGATTTGTGAATAACACTAATCTATGTTTTGAATATTTGAAACAGAAACCACAGGCAGCTAAAGTTTCAAGCATGTTTGTTGGAACAAGGGAGAAATGTTTTGGCTGCAAGAATACTGTTTATCCAACAGAAAAGGTACAATCAGCTAGCAATATTTGGCAACAATTTGTTTGTTAACTAATATAAAAGTTTACTGCTAGTAAATATTGGTAGATTTTTCATGTGAAATATTGTGATCTTTTGTATGCTACACCAAAAACTTGCTAAAAGATTTATACAGTCGGAACTCTCTGTAACAGTCATTCTTTATAACAACATTTTGCTATAACAGTCAAGTTTTCAGTGGAGCCAACTTTCATGTTTTGTTATATTATATGTTATCTATAACAACATTTTGCTATAGTAGCCAAATAATATCCGGACAAACGATGTTGTTATAGAGAGGTTTGACTGTAAGTAGCGGTGGGATCTAGAGAACAACCTATGAATTCACTAAATATCTATATATATTTGACTATGAGCTCAGTTATTATTGTATATTAGCTTGAGGTCGTTGTCCATAAACTTCAAATTCTAAATACACATCTGGATGTAAAAGAACCTAATGCTTATTGTAATTAGTACCTTCAACCCTTGAGATAAGATGTAGTAATTTGATATTGTGTTTATAGGGAGGTGAACTTAGATAGATTCAATTAAATCCATTGCTTTCGACTTTAATATATGCATATACAAGAAATTCTAAATTCTTGATTCGCCTCTGTCTATAGGTATCTGTGAATGGAACACCATACCACAAAAGTTGCTTCAAATGTAGCCATGGAGGCTGTGTAATTAGCCCATCCAACTATATTGCTCACGAGGGGCGCCTCTACTGCAAGCATCACCATGTTCAACTGATCAAGGAGAAAGGAAACTTAAGTCAACTCGAGGGCGATCACGACAAGAATTCATCGGTTAGAACAACAGAATCATAAAACTCCCAACAATATATCATGTAGTTTTTCATGAATAAAGGTTATTCGGCTTGAATGTACTTCCTTTTGCTAGCCTATTTTTCTATCAAATTGATTCTCAATCATACTATTCTTGTGTATGTTGAACTTCTTTTTATCTTTTGCTTCTTGTTTGTCACTTGTGTTACTGAAAATTTGATGCTAAAACTAAGTCGATAAATAAATTAAATACGAGCACAATTCATCTCTCGTCTTGTGTTTTCACAGTCTACTTTTTCATATATTGAACATACTCTGGTGATAATCCTGGATCCGCCCCTAATTCTGGCAGATTTGATGGAGACAACTTAACTTGATCCATCTAGTGCAAGCTAATTTAGCAAGTCCATTTGCAATTATTTACCTTCCTAGTCACTAGATTGGTTAAGACAGTCTCAACACACAATTTTAGCCCATCTAATGTGGTTTTAACCTCAGCTTAATTTCCAGAAACAACATTAATTTGGCATATAGTCAGACACGTCATATGATTGATCCTTCATACAACACCCTTGTCTGAATGACATGTTGAATACCACAAGATATTAAGAATGTGTTTGAAATACTTTCACATTAGTCATAACACTATCTCATAAAATGAAAAAAGAAAAACTCTTTTTTATGTTTTTGTATATTTAGTTGAGAAAAAAGAACAAAATATTGAAATACCAAAAATAAGAAATAAATATGTGATATACAATCTATATACCTAGGGAATACATTTTAAAATCAAGTGGGTAGGGAAAAATAAAACAAAAAGTAAAGGTTCAATCAATGTATGACATACCATCTTCCCTTCCTATTTAAACAAAATACATTATATGGCCGTACATTAGTATAAATCTATATCTATCTATCTATACTATCTTAAAAACATGAATTCTAAAAAATTAAAAATTAAATTATGTAAATACTCCTAACTTTATAAAAAAAAAAAAACCTAACTAAAAACATTGTTGCCCTACACACTCCTTTGCAATATAATTGTAACTTCCAACAATAATATTTTGTAGAGGCCCAATGGTCAAATGTTCTCACCTTTGTAAAAGTGTAGGCCCATGAAAGTTCATCTTTCAGCTCAAAGTTGATCCTATGAACACCTTGTTCTACTATAATCTTCAATGTACCATCTATATTTTGTAATGATGATCGATAAATAAAGCACAAGGTCAAACAATTCCAGGTGTTGAATTGTATTTACCATGAGATGTTTTTTCATATGACCAACTATACATAACACTTTTAAGAGGATTTTCAGTGGCCATGGCGAAATTATTGGTTATGACAGAACAATCAGATCGAAAGGCAGGGACATACACAAGAAATATCATTTACAAGGAAGTATTAGGTGAGATACGATTGATAACATTTGAAGATAATGAATCTGAAAAAAAAACATTACATGAAGCTAATGAAACTTTCTTTAGATTCATTCATTTGTTTAGTTGGATAAGAGACGAGATGACCATCACCATGCAAATTATGAATAATTATCATACAAATTAACTATTTACAAACAAATTATCGTAAACTTCAGCCCCAAATTCTTGGTCACACTAATATGGAAGTTTGAAAGATATGATTGGATATTATTTAATGGTTATAAGAATCTTAAGAATAGACATACACGTGCAACACACGTACGGTTATTCTAGTATAAAAAATATGTCATTAAAATAAATTAGAGAATTTAATTTATTTTTTTAAAGAATAACAAATGATATCTTTTTTGTAACTAACAGGAAATAAGTATCATGTGAAGTGAAAAAACAAAGCGTGTATATACAAAAAGAGAAAAGTTTTTAAAAAAATGATGTTTTCCCATAACAGACTAACATGAAATGATGAGTATCACATGAAGTGAAAAAAAAACAAAAATAAAGTATCTATACGAATAAGAGATTAAAAGCAAACACGTCTTCATTAATGTGTTTGCTTCATGTTAAAGGTATTCTTGAAATTTCAAATCTCTTTATTGATGTATTTGCTTCATGTTGAAAGTATTTTAGAAACTTTAATGTCTATGCTTTGAATGTGCTTTTAAAACTACTTACAAACAAATTATCGTAATTAAACTTCGGCCCCAAATTCTCAGTCACACTAACAGAAGTTCAAAAAATATGATTGGATACTACGGTTATGAGAATCTGAAGAATAGACATACACGTGCAACACATGCGATGAATCTAGTATAAAAAATATGTCATTAAAATAAATTAGAGAATTTTAATTATTTTTTCAAGTATAACAAGTGCTATCTTCTTTGTAATGGAACTAACAAGAAATAAGTATCACGTGAAAATTCCCCTTTCCTTCACTTAATATCATACTTCGTTTCAATGAATATTCACTTTAGATTGCTTAGTCCATCTCATTATTAATTCATTGTTAAAACAATTTGAATATAAGAATTTTTGTCAATAATTCTTGTTGTATAGGTTTACGACGTGTAATTAAATAAAAAAAAGGGCGAAATGATTTCCCTTTCAGTTGATTTTATTCAACGATTGACCAAAATATTAATAATAAATAAATAATAAAAAGAATAATTTTTTTATTTGCAGGCCTCCCTGCCCATCTTCTTCGGCTATTGGTCTAGAAATGGCTGCAAGAGACTGCTCAATGCTGAAGTTTGAGCTTGTGTTTTCCTGTCTTCTCTGCCTTGCCCACTCCACCTTATTTGCTGGAGGGCGGATATCCCTTTCCAAAGATTCATTCTGATTGGTTTTTGCCATGAACTCTCTTGGCAAAGTCAGGATCATCTTGCAATCCACCTTATCCGGTAAGTTACCTAAACAAAGCGTGTATATACATAAAGAGAAAAGTTAAAAAAGAAGAAGATGTTTTATTATAACAGACTAACATGAAATGATGAGTATCACATGAAGTAAAAAAACAAAAATAAAGTATCAATACGAATAAGAGGTTAAAAACAAACATGTCTTCATCAATGTGTCTACTTCATGTTAAATGTATTCTTGAAATTTCAAACCTCTTATTGATGTATTTGCTTCATGTCGAAATTAAGTGTTTTAGAAACTTTAATATCTTTGCTTTGAATGTGCTTTTAAAACTACTTACAAACAAATTATCTTAAACTTCAGTCCAAATTTTCGGTCACACTAACAAAAGTTCGAAACATATGATTGGATACTATTTAACAGTTATAAGAATCTCAAGAATAGACACACACGTGCAGCACACGTGCAGTGAATCTAGTATAAAAAATATATCATTAAAATAAATTAGAGAATTTAAATTATTTTTTAAAATATAACAAATGATATCTTTTATGTAATGGAACTAACAAGAAATATGTATCACGTGAAGTGAATAAACAAAACGTATATATACAAAAAGAGAAAAATTTAAAGAATATAATATTTTTCCATAACAGACTAACATGAAATGATGAGTATCATGTGAAGTGAAAAATCAAAAACAAAGTATCAATATGAATAAGAGATTAAAAGCAAACACATCTTCATCAATGTTTCTGCTTCATTTTAAAGGTATTCTTGAAATTTCATACCTCTTATTGATGTATTTGCTTCATGTAGAAAGTATTTTAGAAACTTTAATGGCTATGCTTTGAATGTGCTTTTAAAAATATTTTTCGTTAACACCTTGATCCCAAATCAATAAAAAATAAAAATAAATTCAACATGGGTAAAATACTTATAACGTTATTATACATTTATAAATACGAAAAATATATCATTTTTTAAAAATTGACTAAAAAAATACATCACATAAATTAGAACAGAAAAGTACCTAAATCACTTTTAATATAATTTGTTGGGCTCGTAGCCTCGTACTAACACACAACTTTGCATCTAGTATACATATAAAGAAAAAAAAAGGTAAATATATACCTTTTAACTTTACGATTTAGAGGTTGTCACATTCAAAGCAACGTCAGTATCTTAATATTCATTTAACCTAATTTCAAATATAGTATTAAACGCCCGTTTAAATAAATAATGCATATATACCCCGCCATGTTAACAAAACCTAGACAAAAAATAGTGTATATATACCGTCGTGGTGTTAAAAAAAGTGGTGCATATATATCGCCGCTGAAGATTAATCAAAGTGGTTCATATATACTCCGCCACTTATACAAACGTGTCACGTTCCCTTCGTCTTTTTCGGCAAAAAAGTTTCACCAGTTAAATTGCAGACACACTCAAAGGTGCTTCTACAGTTCAACGGCTTTTCGCCATTTTTTTTTTCATCCACCATGTGAAGCTTGAAGCTTTAGCACTGTTCTTGTTGATTTTGTTCAGAAAGTTTTGATCATCAATGGCTGGAATTGATCCTGTAAAGTACCCTTCTCTACCCTCGAATTACGTTACCATAGCTGAGCTCAAAGAACGATGGCTTAAAGAGAAAGAAAGAAAGCAGCAAGAAGAAAAGGAAAAACTGGAAAGTGGAGAAAAAGAAAAATACCCAGTTCTTCGAAATCATGAAAACCGCATTGCAAATGGGTGTACTCATAGTCGAGGTCCAGTTGGTAAAAATCTGCAAAAGCGTGACAATCACAGTGGGAAAGGTTGGCGTGAGGTGGGTTTGATTGCTAAGGAACCCAAGTTAAAGGAGGTTAGAGTGAATGCTCCAGTGGTTGAAGAAGGTGTTGATGGAACAAGGGGAAAAGAGAAAATGGGCTATTCTGGAAAGAGGGAAGCTAGGGTTGAAAGAGATGGATCAGGAGATATGGCTAAGGTTTCGATGATTGATGTGGCGGAGGATGAAATGATGGCTGTGGTGAGTGTGGAAAGGGGTGGAAAAGAATCATCTAAGGGTAAATGTAAGTGGTATAGCGAGAATCAGGAGGTTGAAGAAGTGGCTACTGTTTGCATGGTGGAGGTTGTAGGAGAAAGCAATGTTGATAGGGAAATTGCAGGAGGGATATGTAGAGTTGGGTATAGGGGGAAGAAAAATAGCTGGAGTGCGGAGCAATCGGGACAAAAACAAAATGCAGGGAAGGAGAAGGTTTCAGTTGATGTGAAAGAAAGAATCACTGAGAAGGTGAGAGTGGGAGGTGCATTTCGTGCTTACGGTGATAAGGAAGTGGCTTCTGTTTGCGCGGTGGAGGTTGTTGGAGAAAACAAGGTAGATAGGGAAATCACAGGGCAGAATTGTGGAGTTGGAAATAGGGGAAAGAAAAATGGTGGTAGAAAGATGGGTGTTAGGATTGGAGAAGTGAGTGATAAAGCAGACAGTGTGGAGCAATCAGGACGAAAACATAATGCAGGGAAGGAGAAGGTCACAGTTGATGTGAAAGAAAGAACTAATGAGAAGGTGAGAGTGAGTGGTACATTTCGTGCATACAGTGATAAGGAGGTGGCTTCTGTTGATGTGGAGGTTGTAGGAGAAAACAAGGTAGATAGGGAAATCGCAGGGGAGAATTGTGGTGTTGGGTTTAGGGTAAACAAAAATAGCTGGAGAAAGATGGGTAATAGGGTTGGAGAAGTGAGCAATAAAGCTGACAGTGTGGAGCAATCAGGACAAAAACATAATGCAGGGAAGGAGGTGGTTCCAGTTGATGTGAAAGAAAGAACTTATGAGAAGGTGAGAGTGAGAGGGGCATATAGGGGAAAGAAAAATAGCGGTAAACTGATGGTTGATAGGGTTGGTGAAGTGAGCGATAAAGCAGACAGCGTGGAGCAATCAGGACAAGAATGCAATGCAGAAAAGGAGAAGGTTTCAGTTGATTTGAAAGAAAGAACTAATGAGAAGGTGACAGTGAGTGGTGCATTTTGTGCATACAGTGCTAAGGAGACCGAAGAAGTGGCTACTGTTTGCACAGTGGAGGTGGTAGAAGAAAACAAGGTACATAGGGAAATCTCAGGGAAGAAACATAGAGTTGGTTTTAAGGGAAAGAAACCCAGCTGGAGAAAGATTAGTGATAGAGTTGGAGAAGTGAGTGATAAAGCAAACAGTGTGGAGCAATCAGGACGAGAATGTAATGCAGAAAAGGAGAAGGTTTCAGTTGATGTGAAGGAAAGAACTAATGAGAAGGTGAGAGTGAAAGGTGCATTTGGTGATAAGGAGGTTGAAGATGTGGCTACTGTTTGCACGGTGGAGGTGGTAGAAGAAATCAAGGTAGATAGGAAAATCGCAGGGAAGAAACGTAGAGTTTGGTATAGGGGAAAGAAACATAGCGGGAGAAAGATGGCTGATAGGGTTGGAGAAGTTAGCGATAAAGCAGACAGTGCGGAGCAATCAGGACAAGAACTAAATGCAGAAAAGGAGGAGGTTTCAGTTGATGTGAAAGAAAGAGCTAATGAGAAGGCGAGAGTGACAGGTGCATTTTGTGCATACAGTGATAAGAGCAAAGATGTACTGATAGATTCAGAAGCCGGTCTGAATAGGACGATTGAGGGAGATCTTGGGGATTTATCATTGACTGATAGGAGGTATGGTCATGGGAGATCGAGTATCAGGGTGTATGGTGACAAGTCATATGGGAGTTCCAGAAGGTATGATGTGCGAAAAATGTTGAAGCAGAGGGATAATAGCTTTGTGTGGATTAAAAAGGGGGAGTCTTCAAGTGGCAATGTTGCTGAAATTGAAACGCAGGTAGCTAATTATGCTGGATTCCCTCTTTGAGTTCATACTACATGTTTTCTTTTTTCTGATAAGCTGTTACTTAATGTGTTCTTTTTGTTATTAGTGACTGTGTTTAGCTATAAGAACACTTTATGAAGTGATGAATTAGTGAGCAAATGCAAGAACAAAATAGAAAGAGAAGTAATAATTAGGAACGTAGAAATAAAACAGTCTTATTGTTTCTTACCATTTATAAGGAACTTTGTACTAATACAAATATGGAAGGGGACTACTGCACAGTGCATACCGCTCTTTCGAAATTTCATCAGGCTGCATAATATGACATGTGAATTCGTGTTTAGTTTTCATCATAGGATTTTTGTCAAGAGAAAGGGTTATATGTGTTTAGTTTTCATCTTAGGATTTTTGTTGAGAGAAAGGGTTGTATTAAGAACCATAATTTGAAGTGAATTAAGTTGTTTTGTCAAAGTAGTTTAAATTTAGGGATGTTCGAGAGAAAGGGTTTAAATTTTCTCTGTTCAGGTTGTTCTACCTACTCCAGCATTTTAATAGGAATAATCAAATTGGGTCAAGAGTTTGAAGAAGGATGTTCTATTTTTATTATTTTTGCAAGATTACTGGAGTATGAAATTTGCAATTGATTTAATTGTAAGAATACAAGTGGCACATACTAAATGGTGGATGCAAGATTTACATCTAAAACAAAAGTAAACCTACTATATTGATACTAAAATCTGAAATCTGAAATGCTTGTTGAAAGATCACAAGTTAAAATTGAACTTAAAAATTACTTGTTGTCCTACTCAAAATACCAGCTTTGCTGTTGTTTTTTTTAATTGCTCTTTTCTTTGACAAATATGGCCTCTTTTTATTTCTATTCTTATTCCTAAGGCATGCTGCGGGGGTTTCTCTTAGGGGATGAGGGGAGGTCTTGGGACAGGCATTTTGTCCTCATAAAGGGCTGCTTAAGGATGCTAATAACCTAGCTTAAGAAAGCTAGTAAGTGGTTTCAAAGGGGTATTGAGGGGTTCTCATGGAAGGTGGGAAGAGGTGTCAGGACAGATATATTATCCTAATAAAGGGCTGCTCAAGGTCATTTATAAGTATAACCTAGCTTAATAAGGCTAGTAAGTTGTTTCAGAACCAAAAAGAAGAAGTTATACCTTTAGCAGGCCTAGTGAGTAAATGATACATGAATACTAGCAGGTCAAATATTTATTGAGGTATCATTCTATTATTCCATCTCTATTTTGACAGCGTTGGCTAAAACATGGACTTTTAGTAGAAAAAGTGACCTGTTTAAGGAATGGTGAAGCAATAAATTCTTCAAATTTATCTTATTTTAAAAACACCAAGTAATTTGATGGTAGCAATTTGGAGATATACCGAAGTGAATTTCTTTTTGAGCAGAACCTCAGAAAATATTCTTTATGATTGTCCCTTCCTTCCTCGGCTTTGTCGTTGGGTTTGTCAACCAGCTTGGCAAGTTTAGGTTATTAAGCATCTATATTGGTGGAGGAAATAGGCTACTGTCCTACCATTTTTGTCACAGTTGAGTGATAAATTATTCACATAGCGAAGGGGGATAAGCTCACATTTCATGACCAAAGCCCCTTTATCTTATTAATTTCTTCTAAGCCTCAAGCTTGGCTAGAGGCCCCCAAGCGTCAGTCCGGATTACTAAATGTATCTTAATATCTTTATTTACTCCAAAATTTTGTTGGGTGAAGGAACGTTTTCAAATTTTTGCAATGTCAATGAGGTAGAGCTTTTTTAGTTCTCAAATACTAATTTGTTTGCAAGCTCCACCAATCTACCTTAGCAACTACATGCCTAGCCTTGTTTAATTCTACATGCAACACATATCACCTCTGTTTAAAGTTACCTGTCATTGCTGTCAACATTTCGACGATCATATGATTTCTGTAGCACTGACGTGATGAGTAAGTTCAACACATGTATAGTTGTTTATATACAACATATTTTATGGTTGCTGGTTATGCATATTATATTTATACTTACTGAGTTCATAGCTTTGTAGCTCTTTCGGTGTTTAAGGAGTAATTTTTACTTTAGGACATGTCAATGTACCTTATAAAGAGGAGATAGTCCAAATGAGAGAGAAGAAATACTCTATTGATTTTGATGTTGGTCCTGGATGTGCTGGCACTCTATAAATTCGGATAGTTATGTACTCAACTTCTTGGCCCTTCTAGGGTTTCTTTTAAGGACCTTACTTGTTTTTCATGTGAATGTACTATGGGAAGAAACAAACAGCTAAGTTTTCATATTTTCAGAGTTTTAGGAGTTCAAAGGCTGTATTGGATGCTCTAATAAGGAAGTCATAGAAGATACTTAACCGCATCAGTAATTTGTACTCTTTGTTTCAAGTTTTCAACTTATGTAACTTATTTTCCTTTTTAGTTTGTTTTGAAAAGAATGTCACTTTCTATATTTACTAACTCTTTAATTCCAACATTTCACATTGCATATTTAAGGCCACAAGATTCAAAGGGCATTTTGCTACATTTAGGACCACAAGATTCAAAAGTCTTCCTTGCTTGCTTAAACTCCTCCAGGTCAAAGTCAAACTAGACACATAAAATGAAGTATAGGGAGTAATTGTTTTCTTGATCCATGTAAAAGTATTGCTTTAGTCAGCTGAACAGTGTGATCCCAAAATTCTAGCTAGTGGCTGAGAGCACAATGCCAATCGATTACAGTGAGTGATGATACTTGGGGTCTGATAGTGGAGAGCCAACTTATATAGGGAAGGTTACCATGTGAAAGTTTAGCAGTAAAGAGAAGGCAACTACTAGATTTTCTCAAGTATATCTTTATGAACTTATAAAATGTTGAAGTGTAAAAGTTTAATTTTGATATTAGGGGCTTGTATCCCCTCCCTACCCTGCCCTATTAGTTTGCCTATGTTTGTGGCTTTTTCACAGATGATAGTCCTATTGTTTGATTATACTTCATGACGGGTTATGTTTGGTTTCTACTGACTATTATATTGTTTTCTCTTTGCTTAAACTTGACAGAATGTATAATGTACCAGTTGCATATGCTTTATTTTGTCAGGTTCTCTCTTTTCTTTCCAACACTTGCGTTTTGGTGAGCATCAGCTATTAAAGAAACTAGTGAAATTCTTAGCATTACTTCATCACATACAATGTGACAACTTGCTATTAAATAGTAGCCCATATTGAAGCATCATGAAATTTGTGATTACTTGCCAACATAGAGAATGTATATTGTGTTCGCTTAATCTCAGCAACTTTGTGATGTTACCCAATAAGCTAAGCGTAGCTGTAATTCCTCTTTGCTTTTATTTCTGAGTATTTACCTTCTGTTTTGCTGAAACTGTTGTTTTCATCTGTTAGGGTTGATTTTTTCAAGCCAAAGTACAAGTCGGAGTAAGCTGTGCTCTCAGTGAATCAAGTCAGTTTCCTTACAGAAGTGGCTTCTTATTCATTAATTTCACCAATGCGATTGCAATTCTCATTGGAATTCAAACAACTTGTAAATTCGTCAGTAGTTATCTCTCCCAGTCTTCTGAAAGACGGTTTCTCTCCTCCCCCTTGACCCTCTTGCGGTTTTATATTAACTGTAAATGAAAATGATGTCAAAACTAGAATTATGAACTATGCATTTTGCGTGAAAGTTCCTTGCGAATGTCAACTTGTTAGTGGCAGCCTCTTTTAAACATTATTTCGGTAATTCTTGTGGCAACTTATTCATTATTTGTGGGCAACTAATGTCACCATGAAAGAAACTTCTTGCTGGACTTTTTAGAGGTCGCAGCAGATACATTTTAGGGACGGGGCTATCTTTGGTCGCCATGAAAAGTCCTTATGTGGTGGTGATATTTTCACTTTGTGGCTCTTTACTGTTGCCAAAAAGAAAATCCCAGTTCTTGCAGTGAGACTCCTTGAGAACAAATTGGATTTCAGAATCTCTTGGTGAAGGAGGATCAGAAAAGTAATTATACTTCAGGTATCTCGTGAAATTAGTCGAGGTGCGGGCCAGCTGGCCCAAACACCATGGTTACAACAGCAGACCAAGTGTAATTCCACAAGTGGGGTTTGAGGAGGGTGATGTGTACATAACCTTACCCCCACCTTGTGAAGATAGAAAGTCAGTTTCCGATAGACTTTTGGCTCAAATGGAATATATAGAAAATAATAGAGAAAAAACAGTAGAAACCACAAATAGTATGATTAATGAAGCAAAGAAAACAACAAGGTAAGTAAAATTGAAGAATACAATATTAGAAGGATTACTAATAATACTATTGATAAGGGAAACTAAACAATGATTGACTATCTACTACCTTTTACCTTAAATCCTCGACCTACATATTGTTCTATCTAGGGTCATATCCTTGGTATATTGTCATGTCCTGTCTACTAACATCTCCCTAATTCTTTTTTGGTCTACCTCTCCTAAAATCCACTACAACCAACCTTTTGCACTTCCTCACTGGACATCTGTGCATCTTCTCTTCACATGTCTTGAACTATCTCAACCTCACCTTCCTCATCTTGTCCACCACTAGGGCCACACCCACCTTGTCCTGTACATCTTCCTTATTGATTTTATTTCTCCTAGTATGCCCACATTCATCTCAACATTCTCATCTCTGCTATTTGCATCTTTCGGACACCACGGTTATTAAAAAAAAAAATTACACTTCAAGGTCTTATTAAGGATAGTTTTATGTTGCCCTTCAATATTTTTCCAAAGCTTTAATATGTGACTACACAATTTCCATGAACTAAAGCATAAACTGAGAGTAACAGATACAGGGGATTCATATTGCCGACTTCAGATATCGATACAGTAGTTTGGAATTGATGTTTAATTGTTTGATAGTACAAAAATCGCATTGTATAATAGTCAGTTGTTTCCTTCTCAAATTATATGCTATTTCTGTCACGTCAAAAATCTAACTTTAGCTCTTCTCTTGTTTTCTACCTGTATTTCATAATCCATGGGATACCCTACAAGTACAAATTCAAGCAATCATTCTGTGATAGAGCCACAAATGTCTTTGTCAAAAATGATTGAGTGTATAATAGGAAAAAACACATCTGCAGGTATGATCAATCAAATAATGAGTATTTTTCACGTATCAGTAAACTTTAATAATTTAGTAGGCATTTGGATGCTGGTTGGAGAAAGAGTTATCCATATATTAAAATTAGCAAACTTTAAACATTATATGAGTTCAACTGAAGTTATTACTTTCATCTTGAGCAGTCCACTGATGGGTTAGGATTTGGATCCTATGCCCAACCTTCAGAGCTAATACTCTTTCCGAAGTTATGGATCCATTTTGCCGACTTCCTTACCTACATTGTTTCATCGACTAGAGGTTGTTCACCTTGGAGGCCTGATGTTGTTATGAGTATGAATGGGCGTGGGTAACACTCGGTCCTCTGGGTTTTCAAGGGCCTTTGGAGCCATACCGGACACCACACGAGGGGCAATGCACTTCTAGCCACTGGACCGTAGCTACCTACAATTGCTCCATTTCAACTTTCAAGGGTGGGGAAGCTCTTAAACGGAAAAAGATAACTCTAGGTTAGGCCCTGTTGAAATTTTCGGACTCCCTAACGTTGTTGTCAATTGCTACGTCCTAGTTTAGGAGTTTTAACTTGATTCACTTTCGGAGTATGCACGAAAGGTGCTATTTGTCAGGGTTCCTCCAACCCTTAGGATCGTCTAACCCATGTATAAATGACGTTCACATGGAGTCTTCCCCCTTTTTGACCTTCAAAGTTCTCATTTGAATATTAATTACTACCACCAAGATCGCACCGTTATATACATACAATCCATTCTCATTTAGCATAACGACATGGTTTGAGCAAAGTTATGGGTTTCGGCTAAAATTATTGAGTTTTGTCAAATTCATAACTATCGCTGTGGCTCTGCCTGTGCCGGCAGAGTGCATGTGCATATATTAAGCTGAGGGACCAAATGAGTCATAAAGGATACCCTACAGCAACCCCATGACCACTCAATTAAATGTTTTCATACCATAAATTTGGCCTTATATGGGTAACTTTCCCCCTCCTAATAAAGAACAATTAATGATGACACCTTTTCATTTCTCTCCCTACATGTGAATGGTGATTTTTTTCCCACCTGAAGTCTGCAGTGATTGTGCTGAATTCCCTATTATGGTACGTTCTTTTAACTTGTTATAGTAATCTTGTAAAAGGGGAAATATTGTGACTTGACACTAGGAGCTAGCAGATGATATTAGTACGGATTTAATTTATATCCACTGACAATGTAATGAAGTTTGTAGAACATTGTCTTACTGTTCAACTAGTGACCTTATAATGTATAAAATATATTATTCTGTCAACGTATAGAAATTAAACTCGATTGGTATACAACAACCCAATAATGACTTATCATATTGTGATTTAATGATGGGCCATATGCATTATTTTTCAAGAAGTGGCATCTATGGTCTTGTAGCATTACTAGGAGATTCTCTAAAGTCAAGCAGACTAGGACAAACTGATAAGCCCATCAAAGACCTGTGCCTCCAATCATGGCCAATTAAGAAAACAATGGAGCCAAGAGATTTTGTTTCTAAATGGTCCTCTTAAGTCAGCAAATAAGTGGTCCATGAAAATGCTTCATTTGCATGTCATATATATGGTATTATAGTGGGAGTTTGCTAGGATTGCTGGTCTCAATTCTAGATGAAGGAGGAGTAGTTTGCGGTAAGTTGACAGCTAAGGTAATTATAATGAAACCTCACAATACAGAATACGTCACGATGTGCTCACTTAGACACGTGTTGACGGACTTTTAAATGTATGTCATGGATAGTAATAATTTTCATATAAGGTATAATACATAAACAATCAATCAAACTTGGCCTCAACTGGCAAGTAAGCCCTCCAACTTAGAAAGTGCACATCTAGACATCTTAATTGGCAATTAAAACACTCCAACTCGTCCCCATTGTGTCTCGTGGACACCCGACGCTGACGTGACACACAAACTTTCGAGGTGTCTTTGTAAGTTTGAGTGTTTAACTTACATAGTGAAGGTGAGTTGAGGTATCTAAATGTGCATACTCAAAGTTAGAGTGTTAACTTGTCAGCCGAAGCCAAGTTTGAGTGTTCGTTTATATATTATATCTTTCATATGATTGACTGCAACTTGCTTGAGATTGAGGTGCCGTAATTGTTGTAATTCTAATCACCTTGTGTTACCAATATCAATTGCCATTGGCCATGATTCATTTCTCTATTTCCCTACCCCATGACTAAGCCAACTGGCAACTTTTGATTCTTTACAATATTGAGGAAAAAAATAAAGAAAAGGTAACAGATAAAGCATAGGGACAAAACTAGTCTACTATTTGAGTGTGCTAAGTTTGGTTGGTTCTATTATACCTTGCTCTTCTCTTCTTTCCACTTATAAATAGACTACCAACAAAGAGAATTCATCCCATATTAGTCTTTTAATTCTTTCTTTATTAAAGTACTAGCTTCTCTTCTGTCATAAATAGCCTTCTTTTTTTTTGTTTAAGTAACAAAGCTGAAATCTTGATGGACATATCAGGTTCTGGATGCACTAGTGAGTGTGAATCTGGATGGACAATGTACTTTGATGAATTCTCATATTCTTCAGATCAATTCAATGGAGTTAAGGGGAGAAGTATTTATGATGGTAGGGGAAGATCAGCATATGTAGATGAAGATTTGTCTATGGTTTCTGATGCTTCATCTGGTCCACCACATAACAATTTCCATGAGGATAAAGAATTCTGTTGTGAAGAAAATGGCAACTTCTTATATACTTCTGAGACTGAAAATACAAAGGAGAAACAGAAAAGGAAAATGAAAGAGCAGAGTGGAAAAAAACAGAATCTTTATCTTGATGACACTGCTAGTTCTCCTGTATCAAATTTCCAAAAGGTAAGTTCAATTTTCTATCTTTGAATTTCTTTTTTTTAGACTCTTTTTACCCTAACGGTAAAGTTGGTCATGGGTTCGAGCCGTGGAAGCAACCACTAATGCTTGCATTAGGGTAGGTTGTCTACATCACATCCCTTGGGATGCGACTCTTCCCTGGACACTAATAGCGCGGGATGCTTTGTGTTCCATGCTTCCCTTTTGACTTTTTGACCCTTATCAAAAATTTTCTTGTGGTGGTGGGGTGGGGTGGGGGATAGGCATTGACATTTACCTCGTGTATTCATATCCAAAAGAAAATGACTACATGAAGGAGGTGATGTAGTACCTTGACTCTACAGCATTTTAGCAGTGTGTAATCAAGCTTTTAGAAAAAGCACGCGTCTGATGACTTAATTATATTATGTCTCAACACTCACGTCGTAAATGAATAATGGACAAGTTCGTTCATTTACAATTATCGCTTGTGTTTTCAGGATAACACGGGTTTTTATAATGATACTACTTACATGGAGCAAGTAGCAGGCAACTCGGGAACATATTCGAAGGTATTTTTTTTTCCTGTTTGTTTTCTTTGCTTTTCTACTGTCATGGCTTGTTCATTGTTTATTCTTTTTCAGGGTAAATCTGTTCTGGGGAAACATTTTGGTTTCTTGAAAACATCTGTGAATGGGAAAGCTTCATCTGAGAAATCTGGTGTGTGAATGTAGTTAAAATCTATGTTGCTCGGACTCTCTAAATAAATTGTTGTATCCATGTTGGACCCTCCAAAAAAAGCACCACTTTTGGAGGATCAGACACACACCCAACGACATTTTTTTGAGGAGTTTGAGCAATATATGTGTAAGTCTATGTTGCTTGGACTCTCCTTAAAAACTGTCGCACCGGTGTGTATTCTCCAAAAGATGCATTTTTTGGAGGATCTGACACATCCAACGACATTTTTGGAAAAACCTATGTTGCTTGATTGAATTCTCAAAAAAACTATGTTCATGTGTTAATCCTCCAAGAATGCACTGTTTTTGAAGGACCCAACATGCACATACATGATGACATTTATGAAGAGCCCAAGCAACATAGGTTAATATCTATGTTTCTCGGACTCCAAAAAAAAAACTGTCTAACCAGGGTCAAATCCTCTAAAAAAGCATCACTTTTGGAAGATCTGACGCACACTCGATGATATTTTGAAAAGTCTTGAGCAATCTAGGTTTAAAATAAAGATATTTTACTTAAAATAAATTGTTTGGCTTTGTTCATCTTGCAGGTGTTTTGAAGGGAAGAAAGAGGGGATAAAAACTGGACAATTTGTATATTTACTGTGTCATTTGCTGCATTTGAAGAGAAAATGATGATTAGATTGTGGGGGTAAATGGAACATAAAAAGTTTTTTTAAAAGAAAGAACATTAGATTTTGAGGATTTTGGATTTATCCTCCTTATCTTTTTTCTTCTTTTTTTTAATCCTTCTAGTTATTTGTTCCTGTCTATGTAGTGGGAAACAACCTCAAAGTATAAATTTGAAAACAGAAGAAGAAAATTCTGTTTTTTTTTTTTTTGTAACTTGAAGTTGTACTCTTTTTTCATCATTTGATTTCTGGTGTTCGGTATGCATATTAGAACCTGACTACAAGTTTTCTTCCATTCTCAGTAGTTCCAACTCGAGTGGAATCCTAACCATTCCGCTACCATCCATGAAAATTCTCTTTAAATCAAACACTTTGGCTTTTTTTTCCACTTTAGTAGTGCTCATAACTCTTTAACCACTATGCTATTTTGTGGTCTCTGGTTGCTCACAAATTAATGAGATAATTAATTATTTTAAGTTTAATTAGAGTTTGTAAAAATAATTCTTCTACCCCACCACCACAAAATGAAAAAAAAAAATTGGATTGTCTTATGGTTCAAATTATCAAGGAATTCTTGCATAAACCTATACTTTTGCAAGTTGCATTTGAGAAATAGCCATCATGAAGAAATGAAAGAACCTCTAAACTAATAAGCAAGGCAAAAACCACAATATTCTTTTGTGAACACCAACCATAAATATTTATCTCCATCCGATATTTACACTAAACTTTATTAATTTACCATGGTTAAATAAATTGAGGTTTAATAGTAATAAAGTATTTAGAGACACATGTTGTGTAGTATTTAATTATGAGTAGGTCTAAACAAAAAGAATGACTAGAGAAACAAATCAAGATCTTCGAGTAAATTTGATTCAGACCTTAGTGCCTAGTAACTCTAAAATTCCAATCATGTAAACTTCAAATTTTGATTCAGTTTCTTATGACTAGTAATGTAATCTTCTATATAATGTAACAAAACAAAAGGCTTAAGTCATTTGCAGCCCCTTAAAGTTGTCCGCATAATTCACTTAGACACTTCAACTAGGGCTAGTACCTATTGAACACTTTTATCTATTCAAAATTTGTTCCTATTAGACATTTTTCGATAATAAGCAAAAAAAATAAAGTGTGTGTAATACACTTGCTGTGATGTGGTAAAATGACTAATTAAAAGATAACATGTGGCGTTGGACCCAACAATTATATAAAAAAAAGAATTTTAATGTTAAAAAGAATGAAAATTATTTCAAATAAATTTTCCATCTATTTTTTTATAGAAACAAAATAAATGAGAAGCCAACCCTACCCCAACTCCCTTCCTTCTTCATCTTCTTCTTAGCAAGATTTTCTTTCTCAAAGACAAAATTTATTTTCTTTGGTGATTGCTTACATAATTATTTTTTATTCCTAATACGTCAAAGAGAGATATATTCAAAGAGACTGATACAAGAGTGATGAAGAAAAAGAGTCTGTCAATCGTCTTGAAATCGATAGCAAAGAGAAATTGAGAGGACCTAAATTAGTTTTATCGAATCAATCTGATATTATTTTTGATAAATTTAGTGGGTTTACATTTTAATTTGAATGAAAATATTTATTCGAAGGTGACCGAGATGACGTTGATCGGCTAACTTTTTTCAGCCCAGGTTCTTTCTTCTTTTTTTCCTTTCAAATTCAAGTAGCTGATTCAATTTTAATTTTTTAATAAATATTGAAAAGAAATAAAATCAAAAAAGAAAAACAAAATAAAAATAAAAATGGAGTGCAGTGGCCTTCTTGGAGAAAACGACTTAAAGGGGGTAGGGTGGGGACTTTTTTTTTTGGTTTTAAGAATCAGTATTACTTTTTAAAATATTTTTTAAAAAAATAAATATTTAAATGCCAAGTGACAGTCAAAGAAGAAAAAGTATTAAGTTTTTTTGGAAATAAAAATAAAACGATATTTAAGATTTTTTCACGCGCTTAGCAGAAGTGAAAAACACTTCTTTTGCCACATTAACATTTTGTGTTTAATAGGTATATTTTTTGAACAATTCAGGTGTTCAATAGGTAATAGTCATAGTTAAGGTGTATAACTGAAATATGTGGACAATTTTAAGGTGCTGCAGATGACTCAAGCCAAAACAAAATGAATGATAAAAGATTGATCTATTTTAAGTCTCATTTTCTACCAAAAGGGACCAGAAAGGTACAATCCCACCTTCTATCATGACAGCTACACACTATAAATGTCATTATCTATATAAAAAAGAAAAACTATATAATATAAAAAATATTTTGTCCAATTATTGATTTTGTCCAAATCTTTATTGGTCATATGATCCTTAGAATTGCCATCCACATCTTGGAGAGTGACATAGTTTTAGGAAAAAAACAAAACTTTCCAGCTATTGTTCCTCAGTGCTGACAATTTCCCTAATTTCATACTCCACTTTAATTAATTGTTATTACTAATATTATCATCATAGAATATAATTGGAAGGTTTTATTGGAAGAGAATAATGCAATTATAGTATTATTGCACTTTTTTTTCCATAAAGATACGATTGAATTAGTTTACATGCATCTCAATTATTTTATCGAATACTTATTATTTTCTACCAATACAGATAAGATAGTATAATAGTTAGCTCTGAGTATTGTATTTTTTTTCTTTTTGGTTGCATGCATGTGCCTTTTGTCCCCACTAACATTATGAAATAAAAGGGATATTTAAGTTTATCTCAAACCTACTCTCACTCTATTGGTTTGGTTTATTGCGTTCGAAAGAATAAAGAGATGTCGTCTATATATCTAAATAATTTTTTGTAAATATAAGAAAGACTAATGTAATAATAATAATAATATTGTGTTCAACTAATTCTCCAACTTATTGTGTTTTATACCTGACGCACCAATCAACAAGTAGTTTTATTAGTCTAACTAGAGATTTTGAGAGCATAAACGATAAATAAATAAGAAAAATATAAGAATTAGAAACTAATATTATTATCGTATGATTTAAAGTCATAAATT
>JAJOOR010015802.1:0-17847 GCA_036250505.1 Solanum acaule | reverse complement strand
TTCATCTCACACATGGCCTATAATAAAATAAAAAGAGATCTTTGAATTAATAAATAAATAATAAAAAAAATAAATAGATATGATGTAAAATAAGTTGAAGAGTTGAAATGCACTATTTTAGCCTTACTTGAACAATTGGGTGTTTTCAATACTCGATCCATTGACGGAATTGTTCTTCTGGCATGTCATCAAGACGTTTTGCTAGCATATCCTCAACAGTACTATTTTAATCAAAATATCTCTCTTTAATATTTTATTTGTGTCGCCTCCAAGCATCACGAAGACTAGTCATCACCCACTTCTTTCCTTCTACTGGAATTATGAATTTGGACTATGCAAAATAAAATATATTTAGCTTCAGTCAGTAAAAACAAACAATAAAATATGCAATCTCAAAATTAATTGTTCTTACATTGATATATTCCCACATGCACTTTTTCGTATCTTTTGGCATCGCATGCCAACTAGTGTACATCAAGTTGATGAATCTAGAGTTCCTTGAAATTGTTCCTATAAAGTTAGTAAATTCCGACACTATCTTACCAGTTGGTCCCACTGCTTGTCCTTTATCAAATGTCACCTTCTTTCTTTCTTCCAAATTTCTTGCGTGAATATCCTTACATGTTGTTTTTCCTCGAACTTTTTTCGGATCCAATAGTCCTAGATTGATGTAACAATAAGGAAATAAGAAATTTCTTTTATATAAGTAATAAATCTTACAACGCTTAAGTCATTTGTACCATAATCAATGCCAATTTCCTCGTCTATAGCACACTCATCCCCGCCGATTTCTTCTTGATCCACAAGATCATTAGCTACTTTGTGGTTATCAGTTTTTGTTTCATCATCTATGTGTATCGCTTGTTTTTCTTGAAATTGATCAAGACTAGTAGCTGGTATGACCAACTTCCTCTTTACCTGTTTGCAGTTTGGTAGATCATGAATATCATGTTCTCTTTGTAGCCGTTGTTCTTCCAGAAACTGATCAAGACTTGTGGCTGGTAGGACCGACTTTCTCTTCACCTGTTTGAAGTTTAGTAGATCTTGAATATCATGTTGTTCCTCTGCATTACCAAGTGTTTCCCCAGTCACATGTACTGAAGCAGTAACACATTTCTTGGAAAACGTTTGGAACCTAAAGTTGTGCATAAGAAGTTTAGTTCCTTTCTCTTGAATGGACTCTCCAGATTGAAATAAGCTCTTTTTTAGTTTGTCCTTTCCCAACAACCATATGTGAGTACCAAGCTCTTCTCTTGAAGACGAATGAATTACTGATTTGTACTCAAGCAATTTACTCTTTCCTTGTTATGGAATGAAATCCTCAGAATTCTTTCTTTTATGTGCTATTGGTGCATGCTCTTTCTTAGCTTTATCATTGCGTTTGTTAGCAAGTTGTTCTCTCTTAATCTTGAATTGGTTAGCCAATTCAGTACTTGATCGGTAGTGCATATCAAAGTTCAGATTCTTCAGTGGAATTTGAGCTTTGTTCGGATTCGAACCCTTTTTCTTTAGTGCTGCTGATTGACTTATTCTTCCCGCTTTCTTTTAATCTCTTTATTTTCTTTCCCTACAGTAAGTTAACCTACAAAACAATAATCAGGTGATTGTTAAATACAAAGAGCAAACCTGCAAAGATAAAAGGTTCTAGCTTCATAATCATATACGTTCTAGGATTGTTAGATAGAAAAAGCTACAGAAATATAACTTTAAAAGATTTAAATGTGTTGCCTTCATTGTGCTAATGAGAATGAGTAGTGAACTAATCATTAGCTTCCAGAAAGATAAGGGAGTACTACATACAGAGGACTGATTTCATTGTGCTGCCTTCACTGCTTTCACTGTGTTGCCTTTACTGCCTTCATTGTGCTGCCTTCACTGCCTTCTCGATGTTTATCAACCTTCACATCATCCCAGCTAAATTCTGTTGCAGCAAAAAAATTATTCATTAGGAACACTACAAAATAGGACAAAAGTATAATAGCTTGATCTTGCAGAAAAAAAGGAAGAACCTCATACGCCATCTACAGAAGAACTTCATTAAGCATGTCTGAATAAGAAAGCATCATAATTCAGAATTCTTATCTGAGAAAAGTAAGTATAATCATTGACTCTAGGAACAGCAAGAAAGCTAACTAGATCTAGTATAATCATGTTTGTTGGAGCACATGCATGATTCACCCTATACAAGCAGCAAATACCACAATTTACAAGTAACATCAACAACAACATACTTAGATATCTTAAGGTGTTTGTACAAACACAGTGAAATAACAAAAACAGTGAGTTAGCACTATATGGTCATCACAAAAATATTAAAACTCATGGTGTGTCGTCTTCAGACTCATCGTTCGACTCATCTTCAGAATCGTCTTTATACTCATTTTCAGACCCGTCTTCACACTCATCTTCAGACTCATCTTCAAACTCTTTTTCAGACTCATCTTCAAACTATTTTTCATACTCAACCTTAAGTTGTTGAGTAACAAATTCCTCCAAAGGCACATCAATAATAGTTTCTGGTACATCAGTCCTTACTAAGGTAACTTTACCATCATCTTCTAGTATGGATGGTCCCATTAAGTGTTCAAACAACTCATTTTCATAACTTTGTGGGAGATCAAATTCAAATTCATCACTCATGTTAAACAAGTCTCTCAGAACAGTCTTTATAACATAATGTCTATCTTGATCATATGGATCTTGCACATAGAAGCATTGATGTACTTGAGATGCAAGCACAAAAGGCTCTTCCTGAGAGCATCTCTTGTTAAAATAGACATAAGTAAGGCCATAAATATCTTTTTCAACCTCATACCAATCGCACTTAAATAGAACAACCTTAAAATGACTATAATAGTCTAACTCAACTATATTAACTATTCTACCATAATAAGTCAAATCTGCAGCAATTGGGTTCTTATCCTTTAAGCTTGCAAAGCTTGTAGTTGAGGCAACAACTGTAACACCACTATTTTGTGTTTTACACCTTGCATCACATTGCCTGATATGGAATCTATATCCATTAATGAGATACCCAGAGTATCTTTTAGCAGAACAGAGTTCTGCCTCCAGAACCCTTTCTTATTCAATTCTTTTGTGTTCTGTTTTGTATAGAAGTTTGTTTCTTTGGTATATTGAGTTACAATATTTGTTTGGATTTTTTTTAGTCTTGTTAGAAATTTACAAGAAAATAGAACCAGCACTTTGTCATACACATCTTTATATCTATTCTCCAACCCAAATTTCCTGAGTAGACTGTTCTAGAGCTGAAAAGCTTAAACTGGTAAAGGTATTAATTAAGAATATGTTCATCTGGTGAAATAAACATGTTCCCTATGCAAATGAGCAAACAATATCATTCAGAAAAACAAGAGGAGCTTCTAGTCACAAAATAGGAGAAACTAACAGTGGAACTCCTACTCCTCCAAATATCCAACATAGAGTATTGTTGCATATCAAAAGAGAAGACTCTGGAATTTTTGTAAAAAGCACAGGAATAAGAAAGTAATATTCCAAATATCCGCCAACCTCCAATGCAAGTAAATTAAACTACCCAAGATTGATGGGCAAGTAAAACTGACAAAAGAGATAAATCTGTCTGGACTGCATATCGAAAAAATCCTCTAGGATGCAATATCCAACAACTTAATAAACTGCATACACAAAGCATCTCTATAGGCATACATTTGCAAGAATTAAGATTTTAGAGACTGTAATGTTTTGTGTAGCTGAACTTACAGAGTTATAGGATTATTTGGCTATACTTGTGACTATGTTAGACTTGAACACTACGGAGACAGAGTTATGGGATTATAGGATTTTATTTGGCTATACTTTTGTGTAGCTGAGCTTACAGAATTATAGGATTTTAGAGACTGTAATGTTTTGTGTAGCTGAGCTTACAGAGTTATACTTGTGGCTTCTTTGCATTACTATAGTCTTGAACACTACAGAGCTGAATAGTTTAATTCAAAATTTATAATATTAAGGAAAACAAAGATAGATACTTACTGACTCAAATGCTTCCGAGTAGTAATTCCCTCTTTCTCGTCTGCTCAATATGCCTAGGGCTAACTTTGACGTTAAGATTTTTTGCACTTTCTTCCCCTGCTTTGGAATTTCAACTGTAAGAACCCCAAAGTAATCAATTCCTTCTAAATACAAAACAAAAATTCAATCAATTGACTGTTTTTAGTACTAGATGATTAGTAGAGAATAAAAAGGAATCTCGGTTGTACGAAATCGGTACTTACGCTTGATGAAATCGGTATAGGAGAAATCTTCAGCTCAACTCTTCAGCTTCCGCTCTTCAGTTTTTCGATCGTCAATTCTTTAGCTTCAACTCTTCATTTCTTTGAGAAAATCGGGTTCTGGAGAAAAGAATCTTCAGCTTAGCTTTTCAGTTCTTCAGCTTCTCTCTTCGATCCTTAGTTCTGAAGAAAAGCTTGTTCTATAGACAAAAAGTTATGTTTAAGGAAAAAAGAGTAAAGCGTATGTTCTAGGAAAGAAGAGAAAGAGAAAAGTTTCTATTAATGTTTTATCAATTAATATTTTTGGCCAATAAAAATGGGAGGGAGAGTTAAAAATGTTGGAGGGAATATAATATTTTGGTGAAAACTTTTAGGCCACACTTTTGATGTGTTGTTTTTATAATTATAAAAATAGGACACTTTAAAAATGTGGCCATATATGTAAATAGTTGTTGCCATTTATTTCATACTATGACAACGCTTATAAAGTGTAGCCTATACCATTAAAGAGTACGCTTTACAAGTGTTGCCAATATTATCGATGCCAAAAGTTAAAAATTTAGGCTACATTTTAAAAGCGTTCCCAAAAATATTTTAGGCAACACTTTACAAGCGTTGTCCAGATTTAGTGTGGCCGTAGGCCTAAAATGTTGTAGTGATAGGAGGATAATTATACAAGTGTAGAGTAATGAACATATAATGAAGTAATTCTACACACTAGGGAGAGGGGGAAAATATTGTTAGCTATTTGGAAATTGTACGTTGCCATTATGTTTCCTTTACTAGGAATAGAACTTAGGAAATTAACTTCTTTGATATTAATCACAAATATCAGATTTCATGCCAAGAAATATGGAATCAAATAGCCTTACATACCTTATTCTCTAACCAATACAACTATCACGATTCAACCTCACATTTTAGGTGTTAATCTACAATATAAGTCATGATAAACTAAAATCAACAACTATCACACTGTAGAACTTGTAAAACAGCAGGTAACTTTGACGGACAATGAGCCCATACAACACTTAAACAAATGTGTGTCACCACACCCTCTTTCTCTATCCAATACATACCTTATATATTCTTTCCCAAATTACCCAAGCTGCCCCAACAACAATACACATAAAACAACCCTAAATATTCTTTATCATAGCCACCAAATATTGAACTCACCATTCCTTGAGTTCTTAATAACAATATACCCATAATTCTTTACTCGAACTCATGCATAAGGAGGACAAAAATAGAGCAGTCGCCTTACCTCAATTTCTGCAACTTCTCGTTTCAACTTGAACTCTTCAAGAACTTCAACTTCCCTTCACACTTAGATCAAAGAAGAAGAGAAAAGTCTCTTAATAACCAAGAAAAGTGAGTAGTAACTTGTGGAAGCATTCTTCCTTTGTACTTATACTTGAGCATAAATAATATGTTCTCCTAGTCTTCCATGGGAGAATTAAGTTGAATCCATAAGTGATTTCATTTATCTTGTCTTGCAAATATGAGGGCTTCTTCAAGAACCCTAGAAGGAATTTTATGGTTGTGGTTTAAGACTTGAAAGAAACGGGAGAAAGAGCTGGAGTTAATTCTAAATTTTGTGGGTTAAAATGAGTGGAAATATCAACCAATATTTATCTTATATTGAGCTTTCTTGACCCTTAAAAAATCCTCTAGAACCTCTCTTTTTAGCTTCATTTTCAGCCACTAATTGGTCAAGTAGGTGATGCACCTGCTTATGGACAACAAGCTGCTCAAAGGGTCAAACTAGGTGATGCACCTACTTGCCTTTTCTTAGTTGAGGTTACTTACATTGGGCCTTGGCAAATTAGGCTGTTGGGTTTTCTTTGACTTTTATTTTTTTACTTAGTCTGGGCCTCAAGTGAGTCCATAAACATAGGCCTAAATCTGATCCATTAACTTTAGGCTCTTTAACTAGATCCATATAGCTCAAGTAGGTGATACACCTAGTAGCATAATTAAGCCAATCAAACAGATCATCATTTTATTCCATTCTGTAAATATTAATCCCTTTTGCCTTAACTTAGCACTTAAATTTGAGCTATAAACTCAATTACCACCTTACTATCTCGAGTTTAAATACTTCCATCGGGGTTAACTTGGAGTACACATGCTGAAATGTGCAAGACAACACATCGCCTTCCAAGCTAGTTTAAACCAACACTAATCATATAAGATACATGGTCCAACACCTATACGATAAGACTATATTAAGTATCATATGAATAAAACTAGCAAATGCGTAATACTGGGTGTTACAACTAATATTTTTCAATTCTAATCTTTTTATGAGTTTTTTTGTTGCTAAATAACATAAGTTTTTTATTTAGTTAATAACCAAAGGTTCAATCATACAAAAGTGGAACTAGTCTATGGGATATAGTTTCAGTCGCATGTCTTTCTAGTGCATTTATTACAAGTAAAGGAGATGCTTCAAAACCAAGGTTTGATTTTCGATCATACTAGGATCATTCATTTCTCTTCTGTATTTTACTAGTAAGTCTGCTACTGCATTAGCCTCCCTCAAAATGTGTTTCAGGGATGATCCTTCCAACTGAAGGAGTAGCGATTTGCAATCAACAAAAATATGTGAGTATATAAGGTTATTACTATACTGAGTGTTAAGTAATACATTCCACCAGTAGATGCTTTAAGTTTTTACTTTTTGCTAGCTTCAGGACATGTAGCAAAGCAAGCACTTCTGCATGTAGGACATTTATTGCTTTGATCTTACATGTGAATCCCACAATCCACATTTCTAGATGATCTTTAATTACTCCTCCAGTTCTACCATTAGAATAATTTGGTTCATAAGAACCATCAATATTTAATTTGTACTTTCTGTTAGGTGGTTTGTGCCAAGAAACTTGAACCATATGTCTTGGGAGTTTGTTTGGGGGGTGGGGTGGGGTGGTTTGGTTTACGTGAAAATATTCCATGGCTTGGAAGGAAATATTATTAAGTATACTAGTAGTCCTCCTAATATTTAAATTTTTGTAGAGTTTGCTATTTCTATTTTTCCAAATATTCCAAAGAATGATTGGAGTTAGAATAGCGTTAGGCACCAGGTGGTGATTGTTTATGTTTACAAAGCTTTTTGTGGTACAAAGTTGGTGTATATAAGTATGGAGGTCGTGGGAGGCGATATTTATATTATAGTTTTTCCGGATGTGTTTAGCAATATGGTGT
This sequence comes from Solanum acaule, assembly GCA_036250505.1. Lineage (NCBI taxonomy): Eukaryota > Viridiplantae > Streptophyta > Magnoliopsida > Solanales > Solanaceae > Solanum > Solanum acaule. The sequence goes on along the minus strand of JAJOOR010015802.1, from coordinate 10,387 downwards.
GTATCTTCCTCCATGTCAAGGCATGAAATACAATTGATGGACCTTGTTATATTCCTATTGTATAGGGCTACAAAAGTCGGTAGTTTATGAGTTAGGAGTAGCCACATGAAAAAAATTATTTTATTGATAGCATTTATTTTCAGACCCAAACATATTTGTAATTAGTATTTATATTAGTTTCATAATTAGTCCTGAGGAACGTCAAATAGGTACTTTTGGTGTTTAAGTAGCTGTCACTGCTCTTGTTTTAGTAAAAGGTGTCAAGATTAAGGTTTGAAGGTTTGTAAGTAAGTGTTTACTATGAGCATTTTGATGTTACTATGGATTTCAAAAGATAAACATGAGAAGTCCCAATTATTATTCTTGAGGCAATCCTTTAGGATTATCTTGGTTTTATTTTTTGTGGTCGGCCCCTTGGAGGACCTGTCGAAGAGAGTATGTTGCATCTATACAGTTGTCTTCCTAGATGAGTTTTTTCCCCCATTTCCCACGTTCCAAGAGATGTCTTTTTGGAATAGAGGGTAAGATCTTACAAGAATTTTTCATATGTAAGAGTCGTGGGGATAACATTTCAAGTTGGTCATTTGGCTTTTATTCGAGTATTTTTTTTAGTACTTCAGCCCATAGGTGATTTTTATTTTTTAGAAATCTCCATATTAGATTTTCTGACGGGGCAAAATATTTTCCATTAGTTTTTTGAATTCCTAAACCTCCATACTCAATAGGGGTGTTACCAGTTCCAGTTTACTGGGTGCAGTTTCTTTTTTTCTTGTGTTGATCCCCAAAGAAAGTTTCTTTGAATGCAGTCGATGTGTCTTCAAGTTGCTTGAGAGATTAAGTTACACTGCATTGCATAGGTAGGAATAGAGGCTAGGACTGATATAACTAGAGTTGTTCTACCTGCTAAGGTTAGGAAATGAGTTTTCCAGCCTCTCAACTTATTTTTCATATGATCGATGATGTATTGATAGTCGGTACTGTTAGGATGGTAATTTTTTATAGGGAGTCCAAGGTATTTAATTATTTTATCTTTTTGACGGATTTTCATAGTAGTAGAAATATGGTTTTTCTCTTCAAGGCTAACATTGGGTTAGAAGACAATAAAAGATTTATTAACGTTTATCTTGTGTCCTAGATGTTTTGACAGTGTATTGAATATATATATAATGGTTGTTGAGTTGATAATGTCAGCCTTTGCTAGAAGAATAATGTCATCAGCAAAAAGTAGGTGAGATATAGGGGTACCTACTCTACCAATTTTAATTGGTTGCCAGAGACGTTCTTGGATGGCATAGTTTATGAGTCTAGTTAATGATTCCATATAGATTATAACTATGTAGGGTGATAGGGGTCCCCTTGCCTAATTCCGCTAGTGGGGCTGAAATAGTTCATAGGTCTTCCGTTAACAAGAATAGATATAGATGATGTGGAAATACAAGACATGATAAGGTCGGTCATGTTTTTTGGGAACTTAAGGATCATAAGGGATTGTTTGATAAAAGACCATGCTAATCTATTGAAAGTTTTCTCCAAATCAATTTTCAGGAGCATTTTACCAAATTTTCCTTATGATTTAAAAAAAAAATGTATTGCTTCTTGAACGATGATGGCATTATCTATTGCTCTTCTTCTAGGTATTAAGCTATATTGTTGAGGACTAATTATAGTGTCTAGGTCTTGAGTCTTGTCTTCCTTCTACGATTCTGAACTATATCCTAAGAGTTGATTTGTTCAAAGACAGGAAAGACAGTTTCAAAAGCAAAGACATAAATTGGGACGGGATTACCACTGGCTTGAAAGCGGCGTGACTAACTGTGATTGGAATCTGACTTGCCTTGCCTTATCTCTTTTGGAAAGAGTTATGTCTCCCTAGGTTTGAATTCCTTCAAGAGATAACCAACCATTTTCCCTTTAAGATAGGGGGTTAGGGAAGTGAAATTGAAGTGGCAGTCCTTCTACAAAGGAGTTTTGCTCCAAGGGCTATGGTTCGGGGCGAGGGTCGAAGCGAGCGAGTTGGTTTGTGAGGGTATACGTGTGCGGGCATGCTATTCATCAAAGTCTTACCTATAGAGTAAGTAGGGTCGGACTTTGTGTAACACCTCAGATTTAAGAAAGGCTTGGAAGGGGTCAAGCGAGTAAGTCACAAACCCAAAACGGGACCATGGGACCCTCCACAAAGCCCTTGACTGGCCGTGAAGGGGACTATGACCCATTTTGGTGCTCGTGAATATGTTCTAGAACTTGCCCAAAAAGGTTACCCTCCCATGAAACCTTATACAGCCCGTGGTGAGGATGACGAGTCGTACAAGTGGTCGTGAAGGGGTCAAGTAAGTAGCGATTCTCCCCAAGCCACTAGTCAAGGGCCATAGGCGTCAAAATGGCCCGTGAAGCCCCACACGGACCGTGAAGTCGTCTGTGAAGGGTTTTCATTAGACTTAGAGTTTAGGGTTAACTTCAAATGATCATATCTTTTAGAACAAAATGAATTAGGTGGCCCAAGACCTATCAAATTAAATATTTATGAGTCATCTTTCCAACGCCACCGAGTTTGTCCAATTCCAAGCTCGGAGTAAGAAGTTATGCCCGAAATAGTGAAGCACTGTCAGACATAATTTCTTCACAACCCATTTGACGGGCCTTGATAGTGTATGTCGACCCATTTTTGCCTCCTTGATGCCAATTCGGCAGTTTCCAGTCAGGGACTTTTGGGTCTTTTCCCCCAATTGTTTTAACTCAATACTATGTCGTTTTTTGTTCTACCCAAAGCCCTATATAATGATTCTAATCACCCAAATTAAATTCATTCTCTCAAATTCTCAAAAGAAGATCAAGCTCTTCCTCTCAAATATTTCTCTCTCTAGAAGTTGAAGAAAGCTAGGATTTGAAGATCAAATCTCCTAATCCTTAATTGCTTCCATGATTTTGGAATCAAGGTATCATAGTTTTCATCCATGAAGCCTTTTCCTCCATGGAGTTCCTAAATTCTTCAATTTACAAAGTTAGAATTCCCTAATTGAGTTAGGGTTTTCTTCCATGTCATGGGTTCCTTTTAATGTTGATTTATTTGATTAAAATATGAACTTTTATGCATGAATTGATGTAATTGCATGTTTTTAAGTTGATTTCCCATGAACCCATGCATAACCCATGTTTTCAAAGCTATGTTGATATAATGTGAGTCTTGAACTATGAAAGATAAATTTATGAAGATATGTATGTCCTCTCTTTATGAAATTGATGTGAATGAATTTAAAGATGCTTTGACTTTGAAAATATGATGAAGCTATTGAATTATTGAAAAGAATGCATGTTCATGAAAGTATGTTTATGACTCAAGAAAGCTTATAAATGAGATTGTCAATATGTTCTAGGCCACATGACATGAATGATATCTAGATTTGCCTTGATTGATTTTCGGGATATTTTCCTAAATTAGGTCTTAATTAGTATGGTATCCGGATATTCCATTAATGATTATAGGCCATGATTTCAAAACTATTTCCATTAGTATTAGTAGGGCATTTCTAGCATGAAGTGAATGAATGTGGGCCTTAAAAGCTATTATGAAAAGATCATGGACGGTGAAAGGTTTTCTCATGCATGGTCTAAGGAGCTATCCTATGATGTATTTATCTTGGATTGGTTACTTAATTGTGCCTTTCCATGGATCATGAGACAAGTTAAGATTAATAACTATTCCATGAGATTTATGCTTAGCACCGAGAGGATATTGAGATGGAAGCTCTCCCGAGTTGAGGTCGGGATTCTAGTAACAATCTCCTTGTCCCTTACCTATGTGCCCCCATAGGATGATTTTCTAGATAGATATTAGCTAGTGGATCCACTTTATCTCAAATTTATGGTCCTACCTTGGAAAGTAGGACAACCCTTTTCGATGTGGGAGACACCGAAGGATCATGTTATAGCTCACATGGACTTTATGTCGGTTAAGGCTAATTTCCACAATAATAATGCGCTAAGGTTACTTCAAGAAGTCTCTCCCATGTGTTCAAAGATGATTTTACTTGCATTGATCATGATTACGATTGTGTTTTCTAACCTTTTATCTTATGTTTTAACTTGGTCTTTGCATATAACAAAAATGTCCTTTTTAGCATGATTTTTATGCATGGCTATCATACTTAGTGCATTTTTGTACTAACGCATACTCTTGCCTACAATTCCCCAAATATAGGGTTTGAGGATCCTGATTCGCACCTCCGTGGCTAGGATCTCTTAGTAGTTGAAGTTTGAAGATTGGTGAGGCCTCATGTTTCGGGGACCAAGCCTTTATTTCATTTTAGTTTTGAACTTGATGTACGGGTTACGTCCCTATTTCTTCTTATGTACTAGATGGCTTTGAGACGATGTTTAGATTTCCGTTTTTCTCTATAAAACTCTTATGTTGAAACTATCTTTTAAATCTTTTAAACTCTATTATCGTGTATGATGTATGCTACATGACTTATATAAGGCCTTTAGGGGTCTTGTACGCCATGTTACGCCTAGAGGCTACCTTGGGTCGTGACACGTTGATTGAAGGAACGGGACAAAAAAGAATCAGAACCATATCATTCACACACTCAGTCTGATCTTATTTGCGCTATTGCCCGATCATAGTTGTAATGTATTAGATTATTTATTCATCTCCCCTGCCATGTTAGAACATTCTGGTCTCTAACAACACAACCTAAAAGGAAGCCATTCCTAATAGGAAGTTCTGATCTTATTAACTATAATATTGGTGATGGTTTTATAAATCGTATTACAAAGACTAATGGGCCTATAGTGGTTAATCTGCTCAGGGTTCTTTATTTTTGGTACAAGGCATATAAAAGTTTTAGGAAAAATGGTCTGAAAAATACTCCAACTTTGGTCGAAATTGTTGTTATGTTACCAAACTTTGGAAAGGACCTTTTACCCATGTACTATTTAATAGTGTATTTTAAAGGTATATATGTGTCTACGTGGACATCATAAATATCGCATCATTTTAAATAGTAATGTGTCCATGTGGGCACATATATACCTTTAAAATATACTATTAAGTAGTGCAGGGGATAAAATGTCCTCCATAAAGTTTGGTATCGTAACAACAATTTTGACCAAAGTTGGAGTATTTTTCAGACCATTTTCCCAAAGTTTTATTAATTTCTGGAGGAATGGAGCTAGATTTAAATGCTTTCATGCAAGTATTGCCTATTGCTTCTTTAGTATTATTCCAATATATTGTGAAGAAAAGAGGGTGAAGTCCATCTAAAGGTTTAAAGGAGAAAATAACATTTTTAATTTCTTCCTTATCAAGGGATCTACCAATAGTGTCTCTAGTTTCCGTTTGAAGGGCATTTTGACATATATTTGGTTTATGATAGTCGCTCTTAATAAGCTTAGTTTTGTAGCTGTTTTGGAAGAGCTGTATAATTATGTTATTTATGGAAGAAGGGTCAAAAGTCTGATTCTCCACCAAGTTGTTTAAGCCAATAATTCTATTTCTACTTCTATTTGTAGTAGTGGTGTGGAGGAATTAAGTATTTCCTCACTAAACCATTGGACTCTAGATTTTAGCTTCCAAAAGTCATCTTCTCTTTTGAGTAATTCATTAAACTCGATAGTGAGAGTGTTCTTTAGATTTTGGTGGAAATATTTTTTGTTTATAGCATCCATTTGTTGCAGCCCATTTAATCTGTCAAGAATGGCTTTTCTTATTTAAAAATATTTTCGAAAGTTTCTTTGTTCCATATTTTTATATTTTGAAGGAAGTTTTCTAGGGCATAATTATAATTGTTATTATCCTTCCATGCGCCACTTACTATGTTAGGAAAATCCGGGTGCCTAATCCACATATTTTCAAATCTAAAAATCTTTTTTGAGTTTGAAGATATTTTTAGGCAGTTGAGAAGTATAGGGAAGTGATCAGAATGTATACGAGGAAGATAATAGGCTTTTGAATCTGGGAAGATAGTTAACCAGAAGTGGTTGCTAAGGAAGCGATTAAGTCGTTCCATAATGAGGGTTTTATTGTTCTTGTGCTTATTTGTCCAAGTATATTTTTACCTTGTAAAACCTAAATTGGTCATGTTCATATCATCAGTGCAGTTAATGAAGTTAGAGCTCTTATTGTTGTTTATTAGTCTCCTTCCTAGCTTCTCATAAGCACTAGTGATTTTGTTAAAGTCTCCACAAACTAGCCATGACCCATTGATTTGGTAGAAGTATTCCTCAAATTTTCCCATAATATTTTTCTTTGTCTAGCAGTATTCCTAGCATAAATTATACAGATATACCATTTAGGGAAGCTTTTACTAACCTCAATAGTGGCGTGAATTTCTTGTTCAGTCATAACAAAATGTTCAACGGTGATTTTTGAGATCCTCCAAAGTAGAGCAATCCTTTCGGAATATCCTGAAGCTGGGACCTATATGACATCTGTGAAGTCTAGTACCTGTAAAATTTTATTTCGATCCTTCATTCTTGACTCGGTAAGAGCAACAATTATTGGGTTGTGATATTATATGAGTGTGGGTATATTTTTCATGAAATTAGCATCGTTTGCACCCCTACAGTTCTAAAGTAAGAACTTCATTAATGGGATTTCCTGAATGATACGATTCCCTCCCGGTATTAGAGTAATTTCCAGGTTCATAGCTGCTAATGAGATGCCTGCATTCCCTGCATCCAGAGCTTGACTATCCATTATCATTGGGATGATTAGCGTTATATATTTTAGTGGCTCCTGGGAGTTGTAGCAGCTTATGTTCAAATCTGCTCTGTTCACTTCCCGAGGGACTTTGATTAAAAACTTCCTTTCGATATATCTAGTGTAAGTCGATTCTTCAAATGGAGAGTTTGAGTCAATGGATCTAGCATGTTTGGTTCCTCTTCTCTCGATGGTTGTGCCTGAGGGCTTTTCATAGGGATGATGGTTCCCTCATTTGTAATTCTGGGACTACTTGATCCTCCATGTTTTTGTCTTTCTTGTTACTCATGTTCTCCTCATTTTGTTGACTTGGGTTTAGCATATCTATTATCTGTTGTAACGAAGAGTTTGCGAAGGTATTCAATTGGTGTATAAACGAGAGATGTTAGGTATTTAGGTTGGATAATGGTGATGGGAAGTGGAGTATATGGTAAAATTCTAGGGAGGTAAGTTCCTGGCTTAGCTCTAGTTGTGTCAATGCTAGACTTATGAGGCTCTTGGTTAGCCTCTCCTGTATTCAAGTGGGAAGTGGTGTGGGGTTGTTTTTGTTCTAGTGGAGGTCTAACATCCCTTCCCAATTCGAGTAATGTGATACTTGAACTGCATGCAGAAAAGCCACCAGTACGTGTATATTTGTGGTCGAATAGTTCTGGTTAAAAGGTATGAGTGGATTTGTTAGATTCTGAAACACAATGTTTTGTGAGTTGTAGTTTTTCATTTTTAGGGGTTGGTATGTTTCATAAGGAAAGGTTGTCTAGTAATGTAGTTGGGGGTTCAGTAGTGGGGTTGGTTGAAAAGAGATGTAGTTTCCCATAAGTTGATAGGAATGGGGTAGATTGCTCGAGGGCAACCTTTGGTTGTGAGGTTGTAGAATTCTCTGTCACAGTTGGTGATAAGTATGGTTGTTGTATTGAGACATATTTGGTAGGAGGTTGTGAATGATTTGTGGGAAATAGTGATGTTGGTGGTAGTCTTTTAAAGAGTTCATTTAGATGGTCAGATTTATTAAGATCTATACTAGGTTGTACTCTCAAATTCCTTGCACTACTTCACGTGTAGGACGTCGTGTGACATTCTCTATCATTGTACTATTGGTATCGAAATTAGGACTTGAAAAATGTTTGGTTATTGTGTTATAATTTGTGGGATATTGGCAGCTGGATAAACGTTCGGTTCTATTTTAAGAGTGTTTCTATTATTTGATTTTATTTGGTGGCTGAGATTGTTCTAGTTTGAGGTGTACTATTATTTCCATGGTTTGTGGGATTTTGCTGGCAGATTTATCCCTTTTTTTGGATGTTTTTTTTGAGTGACGAGAGTTAGTAATTTGCAGGGTATGGCTGGGGAGCTGCCTTGTGGACTTGTAATTGTTTTGTTTTTGGTGGGGTTGATTTTGTCCACGTTTGTATAGTTTTTATCATTAAAAGAGAACTTGGATACCATACTATGTACATGGCATGTACTCTCATTTTCTAGTGACGTGGTTGTCTCCCATTCCTTGGAGTTTTAGGTTGAGTTTTTGGGATCACCTTTGTTTCCTTGTTGTTTGGTTTTGTCCTAGATATTCAGGTTTGGTGGCCCTACTATTTTTTGAGGGATCTTATTTTGGCTTTGGTCATTTATGTGTATTAAATGTATTGTGATTGTGCAAGTAATTATTATTCACGTGTGTAGGCTGTTGGGCGTTTGACTTTTTCCTTTTTTGGTATATTACTATTGTCCAACCTTTTTCCTCATTTTTTTTCCAGGATATTTGTTAGCATTGAATTAGATTGGTTTGCGCTTCTGGAAGTGGATGGGATATTATTGTGTTTGTTAGGGCATGAGTGCACTAAGTGTCCAAATTTACCACAAAATGTGCATAATGTGCATAAGGGTGTAAATGAATTGAATTCTTTGGAGATGGGTTCCTATTAATATGTCTGTTGATAGTGTTTTGGATAATGGTGCTAGGATACAAAGTCTAACATATCTTCCTCTAGTTGTGTTCATTGTAACAATATCGATTTTAAGGATCGTTCCTTTTTTATTTCCTATTTGTTGGAGGATGTTAAGGTCATATAATTCTGTCGAAAGTTCTGATAATCTTAACCATACTTTTGAAAAGTTTATTTGAGCCATTGATGGGTTGAATTTTGGTTCTCATTTTCGGATAGAGATAAATTGTGATCCAGGATCTAAGGTCCTTTGTGTAGTATATTTTCGTAGTTTTCTGATTTGAAAAGTTTTATGAGATAAAAGTCTTTACTAAGGTCAATATGTTTATTTTTTGGGTAAGTTGTCAAAGAGCTTGAAGACGGTTTTGGAAATAGGCATATCCTATTATTTTCCCCACCAATTGAATGATTAATGAGTACTTCTAGGGGGAATATAGCCTATGTTTGTCATTTGCTGTTATAGGAATGAAGTTTGGATGGTTGTTGAGGTTATCTTGTTCATCTTGGAAGTTTAAGTTGTCTAGACCTTGGCTAACAAAGCTTACATTAGATTCATTAATTGAGGATTGACGGGATTCTAGGAAACTTACTTAACGGGCTGAAGCTGTTAGACCTACCCTTCCTTCGGCTTCTTTGTACTCCGATAAAGCAAGTCCGCTTCCTGATAACTCATTTCCTTGTCTTCTTTCTTCATCTTGTTCTAAGTTTTTTAGTGAGAAGCTAGATCTTTCTTTTTAGAGAGAGAAAGTACTGTGAACTTTTTTTATGAGTTATTGTGTCATTAGTCTCATCTTCAATTTGTTTTGTCTTTCTGTTTGTTGTTTCTAATTTTATTTCTTCATCTTTAATGTTAATTGCATTAGCCTTTTGAACTTCTTGTACTTCTTCTGCAATGAAGCATCTTACAGTTCGATCACTTTCATTTTTTGCATTTTTTTATAAGAAATGTGTATTATTTGTGATTACTTAGCACTAACTTACGATACAATGCAAATTCTTTTTTCTGTATTAAAGAAAATGTAGTATTTGTTAGCAAAAGATAATCCATTGACACCCCTTAACCCCATAAATGATTTAATAATATAATATGACCTTTTCAGATATTGATCATTTAGACGTTGTTACGTCGCAACCAAATAAATATCTTGTAGCTTGAAACAATGAATGAGAAAATGGCCAAATGCCCCCCTAATCTATAGCCGGATTTCCAACTACACACTCATACTTCACGGGGGTCCTATCACCCCCCTGAATTGTTTAAAATTGGAATTATTACCTCCCTGAATGCTTACCTGGCAAAGTGAGTGTATCTCACTCTCTTAAAGAGAGTGAAGACCAAAAATCAGTATTAAATTTTTCTTTTTATTTTCTTAAATATATATATCTTTTTTCTTCTTTTTTTTCTTGATTTTTTTCTTCTTCATAGCAATTGGATTGAGCATCAATGGCAGCACCAAATTTCTTCACTATCTTGAAACCATCGCTATCACTACATTAATGATACACCACAAATCATTTATAGCAATTTCACTCATTACTCTCCACAATCAAGAATTATATATCAAAAATCTTTTAAATCAAAGAAAATTTAAGGTTGGATAAGCTTAATACAGGGATACCCAAATGATTTTCTTCAATAAACTTTTAATACTAGGATAATTTTTTATCCTATATTTAATTCCTAACAGATCCACTACTAATTTTAATAACCGGGCAATTTTCAGCGAATCTGAAAAATTTATGTTCTTCATCT
>JAJOOR010015801.1:0-21329 GCA_036250505.1 Solanum acaule | reverse complement strand
AGGACTCTTTTTATCAACTCGGAGTCAGTTGGTGAGCCTCCTTGCATTTCGGAGGACTCTTTTTATCATTTGTTTTAGTATTTCAGTTGTTAGGATGATCGGGGGTCTTGTCCCAACATCCCTCTTTGTTTTAGAAGCTTCATAGACAGTAGTAGTTCAGTTGTCTTTACATTACCATTTCATATGTTAAGACTTGAGTTGCCATTTTGGCCAAGTTGAATGTTTGACCTTTAAACATTCTAAGTTATTTTATTAAATAGTTTAGTAGAAATGCATTTGTTCATTGTAATAATGCTTGGAGTCTTCCACTGAGTAAAGTAAGTCAGGCCAATGGTTCGCTTAGGGCCAGCAATGGTTCTCTAGTGCCAGTCCCGCCCAGGGTGAAGGCTCGGGGCGTGACAAACTTGGTATCAGAGCCCAGAGTTCAAGAGTCCTAGGGAGTCTATGAAGCCGTATCAGTAGAGTCCTAGTTATTGGTGTGAAGCGCGCCACATCTATAATTAGGAGGCTGCGACACTTAGGAAAATTTCTCATTTCTTTCATACTCATTTCGTGCGTTGGATTTTGATCTCTAAAAAGTTCTTTCCAATTCATGCTTGCACGTGGTTTTCAGTTAATCATGCCTCCATGAAGAGCTGTCAGAGGTCGTCCTGCTAGGCGTAATGTTGAGGAGCAAAGGGTACCCAATGCACCTGAAGTGCAACCCCAAGGAGAAGTTACCAATGCAGAGTTCAGAGAAGCGATAAGGATGCTAGGTCAAGCTATGACTAACTTGGTTGGGCAACAAAGAGGGGCTAGACAAGAAGAGGCTGACACTTCGAGGATCCGCAAATTCTTGAGGATGAACCCTCCAAGTTTCACTGGTTCAAGCACTACTGAGGATCTATAGAACTTTATTGAGGAACTCCAAAAGGTATTTGATGTTATGCACGTTGTCGATACTGAGCAAGTTGAACTAGCTGCATATCAACTGAAGAATGTTGTTAGGACTTGGTTTGACCAGTGGAAGAAGGGTAGAGCTGAGGAAGCACCACCTGCGAGTTGGGCTTGTTTTGAGGAGGCTTTCTTTGGGCATTTCTTTCCCCAAGAACTGAAAGAGGCTAAGGTACGAGAGTTTCTCACACTTAAGCAGGATTCTTTGAGCATTCATGAGTATGGGTTGAAGTTCACTCAACTATTCAGTTATGCTCCGGAGATGGTTACGGATATGAGAAGTAGAATGAGTTTGTTTGTTGCTGGGTTGTCTCGTCTGTTGAGTAAGAAAGGTAGGATTGCCATGCTAATAGGTGACATGGATATATCAAGGTTGATTGTCTATGTGCAATAGGTTGAGGAAGAGAAGCTGAATGATAGGGATGAGTTTAGAAACAAGAAAGCGAAGACAGGAAATGAGTCTCGACAGCAAAGAGGTAATGCGAATCGTTTATCCTTTCAGCAAAAGCAAAAGGGACCTGCTCCATCATTTGCTAGTGCACCTACACCCAGAAACAAATGTGAGTACAATAGTCAGAATTCACAGCACTTTAGGGCTAGACCTGCCCAATCTCAGGGTAGTGTGGCACAATGAGGTAAATGGGCTCCTACATGTGCTAAGTGTGGTAGAACCCACCCAGGTAAGTGTCGCGAGGGCTCCACAGGTTGCTTCAAGTGTGGACAAGAAGGCCATTTCATAAAAGAGTGCCCCAAGAACCGGCAAGGTAATGGGAATCAGGGCAATAGAGCCCAATCTTCGTCAGTTGCTCCAGCAGACAGGGCTGCACCTAGAGGAGCTACTTATGGTACTGGCGGAGGAGAAAACCGCCTTTATGCGATCACTAGTTGCCAAGAGCAAGAGAACTCTCCAGATATTGTCACTGGTATGATCAAAGTCTTTTCTCTTGATGTTTATGCTTTGCTAGACCCAAGATAAAGTTTATCTTTTGTGACCCCTTATGTTGCAAATAATTTTGATGTTCTCCCTAAGAAGCTTTGTAAACCATTTTGTGTTTCTACACTTGTTGGGGGGTCTGCTCTAGTTGAGAAATTATATCGTGATTGTGTCATATCCATCAATCACAAGAACACCATGGCTGATTTAATTGAGTTAGACATGGTAGACTTCGACGTCATTCTAGGTATGGTCTGGCTTCATGCCTGTTATGCCTCCATTGATTGTAGAACTCGAGTTGTTAAGTTCCAAATTCCTAATGAGCCAGTCTTAGAGTGGAAAAGTAGTTCAACAGTGCCTAAGGGTCGTTTCATTTGGTACCTAAAGGCAAGAAAGTTAGTTTACAAGGGGTGTGCCTATCACTTAGTCCGAGTAAATGACTCTATTATTGAGATACCTCTTATTCAGTCAATTTCAGTTGTAAAAGAGTTTCCAGAAGTCTTTCCAGATGATCTTCTCGGAGTCCCTCCTGAGAGAGAAATAGACTTCGGTATAGACATTTTCTAGATACTCGACCTATATCCATTCCACCATACAGAATGGCACCAGCAGAGTTGAAAGAGCTTAAAGAACAGTTGAAAGATCTCCTTGATAAGGGCTTTATTCGACCGAGAATCTCACCTTGGGGTGCTCTGGTCTTTTTTGTGAGAAAGAAAGATGGTTCCCTCACGATCAAGAACAAATATCCTCTTCCAAGAATTTATGGTCTTTTCGATCAGCTTCAAGGTGCTACTTGTTTCTCTAAGATAGACCTCAGATCAGGCTATCATCAGTTGAAATTAAGGGAATGTGACATTCCAAAGACAACATTCAGGACCCGTTATGGTCATTATGAGTTCTTAGTTATGTTCTTTGGTTTGACCAATGCGCCTGTAGCATTCATGGACCTTATGAATAGAGTATTCAAACCTTATTTAGATATGTTTGTTATTTTCTTCATTGATGACATACTAATCTATTCGATGAATGAAGAAGAACATGCTAGTCATCTCAAAATAGTTCTCCAAACTCTAAAGGATAGAGAGTTGTATGCCAAGTTCTCTAAGTGTGAGTTTTGGCTTGAGTCTGTGGCATTCTTAGGCCACAGTGTCTGCAGAGGGAATTAAAGTTGATACTCAGAAAATTGAAGCAGTACAGAATTGGCCTAGACCCACATCTCCAACTGATATTAGGAGTTTCTTGGGTTTGGCTAGATATTATAGAAGGTTCGTAGAGAGGTTCTCATCTATTTCATCTGTTTGACCAAGTTAACTCAGAAGACAATGAAATTTCAATGGTCTGAAGCTTGTGAGAAAAGCTTTCAGGAATTGAAAAAGAAGTTGACTACTACCCCAGTTTTGACCTTACCAAAAGGTACACAAGGATTTGTTGTTTATTGTGATGCATCTAGAGTTGGTTTGGGTTGTGTATTAATGTAGAATGGCAAGGTTATAGCTTATGCCTCCAGACAGTTGAAAGTTCATAAGAAGAATTACGCAACCCATGATCTAGAGTTGGCTGATGTAGTGTTTACTTTGAAAATATGGCGTCATTATTTGTATGGGGTTCATGTTGATGTATTCACTCATCACATCAGTTTTTAATATATGTTCACTCAGAAAGAGCTTAATCTCAGACAAAAGAGGTGGTTAGAATTACTCAAGGATTATGACATAAGTATTTTTTATCACCTAGGTAAGGCTAATTTTGTTGCTGATGCTTTAAACATGTTGTCCATGGGTAGTACCGCCCATGTTGAGGAAGAAAAGAGAGAGTTAGCGAAAGATGTGCATAGGCTTGCACGCCTGGGAGTCCGCCTAATGGAATCCACAGAAGGAGGAGTAGTGGTGATGAATGGGGCTGAATCATCATTAGTTTCAGAAGTAAAAGAGAAGCAGGACCAAGATCCTATTTCGCTTGAATTGAAGGCAAATGTTCATAAGCAGAAAACATTAGCTTTTGAACAGGGGGAGATGGCGTATTGAGGTATTAAGGTAGGTTGTGTGTACCAAGGGTGGATGAACTCCAAGAGAAGATCATGGAGGAAGCTCACAGCTCCAGATATTCCATTCATCCGGGTTCCCAAAACATGTATCGCGATTTGAGAGAGGTTTATTGGTGGAGTAGTATGAAGAAGAGCATTGCAGAGTTTGTTGTTAAGTGTCCAAATTGCCAACAAGTTAAAGTAGAGCACCAAAGACCCGGTAGTATGGCTCAGAATATAAAACTTCCGGAATGGAAGTGGGAGATGATCAATATGGATTTCATCACATGTTTGCCACGATCTCGCAGGCAACATGATTCTATTTGGGTGATTGTTGATAGAATGACAAAATCAGGCCACTTTTTGCCGGTAAAGACTACCCATACAACAGAGGACTATGCCAAGTTGTATCTTTAAGAGATAGTTAAATTTCATGGGGTGCCAGTTTCGATTATTTCAGATAGAGGTGCACCATTTACTGCACAGTTCTATAAATCTTTTTAGAAAGGCTTGGGTTCAAAGGTGAACTTAAGTACTGATTTTCATCCTCAGACAGATGGTAGAGCAGAGCGCACTATTCAGACTTCAGAGGATATGTTGAGGGCTTGTGTGATTGATTTCAAGGGTAATTGGGATGATCACCTACCCTTTTTGAATTTGCTTACAACAATAGCTACCACTCTGGCATCCAGATGGCTCCTTGTGGAGCTCTTTATGGTAGAAGATGGAGATCTCCTATTGGATGGTTTGAAGTTGGTTAAGCAGGGTTGATAGGACTAGATTTAGTTCATCAAGCTATGGAGAAAGTGAAAGTAATTCAAGAGAGGTTGAAAACAGCGCAGAGTTGTCAGAAATCCTACACTGATGTAAGGAGAAGGGAGTTAGAGTTTGAAGTAGATAATTGGGTATACTTGAAAGTTTCACCCATGAAAGAGGTTATGAGATTTGGTAAGAAGGGGAAGCTTAGTCCCCAGTATATTGGCCCTTACAGAATATCGAAAAGGGTAGGTAATGTAGCTTATGAGTTGGACCTACCACAAGTGTTAGCCGTGGTTCATCCGGTCTTCCACATCTCCATATTGAAGAAGTGCATGGGCGATCCTTCATTGATCATACCAACTGAAGATATTTGCATCAAGGATAGCTTATCTTATAAGGAAATTCCAGTTCAGATTCTAGATCACCAAGTTCGCAAGTTGAGGACTAAGGAAGTAGCATCAGTCAAAGTTCTTTGGAGGAACCAATTTGTTGAGGAAGCTACTTGGGAAGCTGAAGAAGATATGAAGAAGAGGTATCCACATCTCTTTAAAACCGGAGAAATTACATATCAAGGTACTAATTCTCTTCTTAGTACTCTTTAATTTATGAAATTGCATGTAGTATTTTGCATTGCTTGTTGGGTGTTTCAGCTGAATGTTAGATGTTACACCCTTAGCCTACTAAGAGTAAGCTCATTCGAGGATGAATGTTCCTAAGGGAGAGATATTGTAACACCTCGTAACTAGAAAGAAGTTAAAAATTTGAAATAGTCATTTTTGGAAAGAATATAAAAATCTAGAAAATTTGTTAAGTATGTTAAGTTGGATTTTTGGTCAACTTCATACGACCATAACTCCTAGCTCAGGATGAGTTAGGTGTGTTTCCAGATATTGAAGGAAAGATCTTGGAATAATCAATCCAATGCCGCCGAGTTTGTGCTATTACGAGTTTGTATGAGTGAGATATTATCATTCGAAGTTGGGCTGTTCAAATAAGGAAAGTCTAATCCAGATTTTGGAAAGGTATTTCGGTCTTTTCCTTAACCAATTAATTAAATTTGTTTTAGTGAATTAATTAAGGGTCAAAACTGAATTGGTTCAGTTTGCACAATTGGAAATTAATGCTAGGGTTCAAGAGAGAAGAGCACAAGAGAAAAGAGAAGAGGAAAAATCAAGATTCGTCGTCTTCGTAAGGATTTGATTGCGGGTTTCATCAAGGATTTGATCCTACGAGGTATGTGACACTTTCATAACTTTGGATTTGTTCACCCACGTGCCAAACATGTTTAATTCAGCGTAAATTCGTTCTAAAAGATTGGAAGTTTGAATGTTCTTGATGGGTGTTCTTGAATTACTTTTGTTCTTGAATTTGGGTTGAGATTGAGGAGTTTCCTGAGATTAGAGTGTCGAGCCCTTGAGTTGTTGAGTTAAATCTTTGTGTTTATGTTCTAGGTATCTGATTCTAAAGAGCATTTGAGAAAAGGGATTGAGTTTAGTCGAATTTAGATTAGAAAATGAGAAGAGAAATTCGTCAGACTCTACCTGGGGAGGGTCTGGCGCAGCGCGGCCCATCTGCGCCAGAGAGGCTGGGGCAGCGTGCCTGTAGTGCGCCAGAAATGAGCCCCAGTAAGTTGGCGCTGGCGCGCCTAGGATGCTCCCAAATCGTCTAGCCCCATTCGTTTTTCGTCGTTTAGCCCGTTTAAGTCCTCCTAAAGTGTACTAATACTTCCTATTGATTCTAACTAATCTAAATGACTTCTAAACATCTAGAAATCATCTAGAAATAGGAATCATAACCTTGAATCCATAAATTCAAATTCCAGGGAAGATAAGAGTCAAGCCTAGGAAGTTCTTATAGTCATTTCAAGAAGTCTTTTGCAAGTGATTTTAACTTTTTTTTAAGACTTAAGTTCAAGTTGAGTAAGAGGTAAATAATGAAGTTCATTTCTTTAAAAACTATAAGGGAACTAAGTATTCCCAAGAGTTTGAAATGTTTTCACATTTGAACAAGAAAGGGAAACACCGATTTCCAAGAGAGCTTTTAAGCTAAGTTTTTGAGTAATTATCTCAAACAAAAGAAAGAAGTTTTGTTTTAAAACATATGAGCTAACTATATTTTTGGGAGTAGTATTGAGCACCGATATGGGGATGCGAGTTCATATTAACTCAAGTCTCCATAAACCATGTAGCCATCATTGGTAGTAAAGGATCATACTTTTTAGATGACTCCTTAAGTGCTTTTTAGCATAGACGAGTGGATCCACTTAGTTAAGGCGTTCTATATGACGGCAAAGTATAGGACAGTTCTGGCAGTGTGGGCAAGACGATGTATCACCACTTAGGCTCATAGTGGTGGTTGTCGGTTAGAGAAACTCCCACAGAAACTATATTACTTTGATATATGAGTAAAGTTGAGTTTGTTATTGCATTTCTTTAACAAATTGAGTTGTTATTTACTGTTCTAAATGCTTTGTACAAATTTCACTATTATTGTTGTTTTACACTGCAGTTTGAGTTGAGTTATTCATGGGTTGAGTAAAGCCAAATGTAAGTGTTTCTTTCAGATTCTTTTCAAGCTTTTGTTATATTTAGTATTGCCCTCGCATACTCGTACATTTAATGTACTGATGCCATTTGGCCTGCATCTTTTAATGATGCAGACCCAGGTAGTCAGGATCATCATTCAGGGCCCCGTTGATCCAGTTGAGCACTCAAAGTCAGTTGGTGAGCCTCCTTGCATTACGAAGGACTCTTTTTATCATTTTTTAGTATTTCAGTTGTTAGGATGATCGGGGGTCTTGTCCCAACATCGCACTTTGTTTTAGAGGCTTCATAGACAGTCAGACAGTTAGTAGTTCAGTTGGCTTTACATTACCATTTCATATGTTAAGATTTGAGTTGCCATTTTGGCCAAATTGATTGTTTGACCTTTTAACATTCTAAATTATTTTATTAAATAGTTGAGTAGAAATGCATTTGTTCATTGTCATAATGCTTAGAGTCTTCTGCTGAGTAAAGTAAGTCAGGCCAAGGGTTCGCTTGGGGCCAGCAATGGTTCTCGAGTGCCATTCCCACACAGGGTGTAGGCTCGGGGTGTGACAGTTATGATTCTTGTTATGAAGGATCTCTCAATGTTTAGATGTAGTTTAGATTAGTTAGAATTAGAAAGGAGTAAACGTACACCTTAAAAGAACTTAGACGGAGCAAACGATGGAAAAAGAGTAGGGGCAGGTGACCCTAGCGCACTGGTGGGCGTGATACATCCAAACTTACACTTCAATTAAGAAGTATAAACAGTCGAAGTCAATTTATTGTGAATTGACGTCGATCCCACAGAGAACTTCTTTACATAAATGATTTCACTATCGCGTTTACCCAAATGTTGTTATTATTTCCTAAAGAAAACAATTATAGAATGTAAATTGGGTTTAGTTGTAAAGTTCTAGTAACTAAGATTGTTAAGCAAAATCCAGATTAACAATTAACAGAGTATTAATTCTAAAGTTGTTTTGATAATTAAATGAAACTAGGATTGTGTTCCCTATAACGTTGTATCTAGTGTTTTTCCATAAATGAGTTTCAGGCAATTCATCTAAGCAAAATACAGGCGAGTTAGATATGTCTAACACTTCTTAGTCTAATTAGATAACTTTCACTCAATCCCTCTCGGTCCTAAAGTGTTAACAAGTTTTACTCTCGCTTGCGATAGTGTTAAAGTTCTTTTCTCTCGAACTCAAACTTTGACTCCATTTATTCAGGTTAATTCAACTTTTTCCCAACTATCATTTTTCTCTTGAACAAATGACAAATACAGGCTAACTCTAATGCATGCACTCATTAGAATACATGAATAACGAAATCTAAATTATGATTTGCAAATATAAATCGCCTTCCAGTCATCTTACGAAATTACACTTAGATTTACGTCATAGATCCCACAATCCCAGTTGTGGTATTTAGCCATTCATGATTTCACGTAAACTTACAAAATTATAAACTGAAAACATGATAAGGAAGTACTTACGAAAAATGCAAAATCGATAAGCACTTGATAATTCAAAACCGAAAATCCAACTTCGAAACTTGATTCAATGTTAATCGTCCAAAACCAAAGCTAAAAATATTTGAAACTTAGTCGCTCGTTCCAAATATGACGAGATAAAAAGTAAAAACAACCTAATTAATTCAAATAATGTGTTTAAAAAGAGTCATATTCAAAGTAGGACTGATATGTCACACATCTTCACGGGTGCCACCACGGTTCGTCAAGGGCTTCACGGTCCGTGAAGCCCTTCGTGTTCTTCACTTGCACTCATCCAAAATAGGTTCTTCAAGGCTTGCACACTGGATCGTCATCAGGGACACTACCACGACTCGTGACAATTACCACGGTCCGTATAAGTGTTTATGGTCTTCACTTAGAACAAATTCCATTTTCAGCTTTTTGATACCCATTCACTAAATCATCTTCACAAGCACTACCACAGATCGTTGTGAGGACCACGGTTCGTCTAAGTGTTCGTGATCCTTACTTGACCAAGTTGTATTTCAGCTCCTCCAAGCCTTCACACTGGAAGTGCATCACGATTGGCACCACAGTTCGTGACAAGGACCACGACCCGTCTAGATGCTCGTGATCTTCACTTGATCACAAGCATCTTCTGCTTCTTTTTTCTATTTTTCCACAAAGGTGAGAATCTGTCTACACATTCAACAAACACATCAAAGCTTACAAAAATACACTCGATTCTAGTATTAATCCTTAATTTTAAGCATCGAATGTGCCAATATTTCACGGTACTTCAGGGTGCAGCCCCTAAACTTCAGAGACTCAAATGTGGCGCACTGCTGGCCGCCGCCCCAGCCCCATTGGCGCATTTGGGGCGGGCCACCCCAGTCCCTCCCCAGAACATTCCGATGAATTTTCTTCTTCAGTTTTTTGCCCTAATTCACCTAAAATTGAATGGTTTCTTCCCAACTCACTTAGATTTGAATACCCAACATAAGTACACAAAAATCTACTAAAAAACAACCCTCAAACTCCTAACATTCATCTCAAGAACTCATCAAGACTGATCATTAATGATTTAAGAACAAAACTTCAAGAAACTCATCAAGAACTCAAGTCATTCAATCTCAAAAAACGTAATTTCAGATTTAAAATCACGTGATTGGCTTATGGATGAATGAACCCAACACTATGAGAGCTTACGTACCTCTTAGGGATCAACCCTTGGCGAAATTCCTTGACAAATCTCAAGAACATTAACGAACATCTTGAACCTCTCATCTTTTCTCCTCTTGAACTCCTCTCAAAAGCCCTAAGCCTATTTAGGATTGTGAAACCTGACCCAAATCAGTTTAATATTACTAAAAACGTTTAAAGCTGATGGGGTAAGGAAAAGACCAAAATACCCCTCATTAATTCGGGTAAATTTCCTTAACTGGACAGGCTGACTTCAAACGGGAATATCTCCCTCATCCGAACTCAAAACTTGGCAAGCTCGGTGGCGTTGGAAAGAGGATTCCAAGACCTTTCATTTGATATCTTATGGGACACCTAGATCATCCTATACCGAAAGTTATGATCGTTGAAGTTGACCCAAAACTCACAAATTAAACTTAACTCGAGCAAATCTCAAATTTGCTCGTTCCAAATTAGTTCTTTTGAAATTTAACTCTTCCTAAGGCGGGATGTTACACAGGCATATTGACGCATCTTAGAATCTCACCCTTTAATAAATCAAAACAATAATTAACATATACAGATCATAATAGTTATATTAGGATTAAGAATATAAGTACATTTAATAGTTTAGAGAATATGCTTTTGTCAGTAGGTCTAAAGCAACTATTTCTACTCGGTCCCGTTCAATACATACAAAATGCACTAGCACAAGAAGTTGGAACTATACCATTCTCATAATCAAGATAAACAACATATAATCTTGTGCTACAATCGTACCAATGGCATGTCTGATTCCCATCTTAGGTTGTGAATAAATTTTTTTATACTTATAAGAACCGATGATTTAATCCTCTGGGTATAAGTTAAAAATCTATACACTAAATCATCTACTATACAAGTAAACTACACCATAAACGAATATATGATTTATTAAAACTGAATAAATAATTATTCTATAATAAATACTATATCTAAACACATGGTTAATAGTAATATCCCAACTTATACATGGATCAGTTCGATAACGAATTTTGGAGTTGATTATATATAAGGAGAAAGTTTTGAGAGAAACATTTTTTCGGCTATTACAATTCTTATTTCTCATTTTTAGACCTTAAAATAAGGTTAATTTTCCGTATGATCATTCAATTAATTAATAATTTTTATCTCAAAAGGTTAACTTTAATTTCTTTAATAAAAGTGACTTAATAACTATCAAACTTCCTTTTAATATTGCTTCTACAAGGGAATATTGTCACCTACAAGAGCAATTATATTCTTTTATATTCTTCTATATATAAACCAGTAGTTTTTGTAACATAGGATATATATATATAAAAGTGCATTCTAAAAATTTAAAATTTAATGTTACTGCGTACTAAAAACCACAAAGATTTTAAACGAAAATTTTTGGGGGGAGATTTTTTAAAAGCTTTTATGAGGAATATTAATTCGGTCGAAAATTAAATTATATTTAATGGACTTCTTTCATCATCACAAAAATATTGCAAGACAAGTATTTCTTCAGGAAATTTTGTAACTATCAAAGTCTAAACAAAAAGGATTAATTAACATAAATCACAATCGAATTCATCTATTATATTTATTTAGTACAAAAAATAATTTACATGATATACGAAAAAAGAATATACTCTCTATTGACTCCTCCTTCTTAAATCAAGAAATTGATATTATAATAAGATTCCAAAATTAAAGCATATAAATTACGTAGTTATATCCTTGTTAATTACAATAAAAACCTTCCCTAGAAAATACAAATAAAGTTAATAAATAAATATATAAAAATATTGACATTATAAGCTCAATCAAAAAAATAATGGAACCTTTCCCTTCTAAGCTCTCCAAATTGTTTATGCCGCTTCTCATTCCAAGAGTATTCCTTTGGCGAGATCAAGCTTTCTACACAGTTAACCATTAGGCCACGTGCATTGACGATTTCTCTCGTATTTTTAGTCTTAACATTGTATATAACTTCGTTTTCGTCATAATAATATCTTACAAAAACTATTTCTCTCGTCTTTGTCTCGAAAAAGGGCACCGCAAATTTGTACCCAGAATTTATTTGTAAATTCTGTATAAAAAAATAAAGATGTCCATGATTATTTTACTCCATATTCCTTCACTACTAAAAAACTGCTAAAAAACGACGAACATAAAAGCGACGGACGACGTCACTCCAAAAAGCGACGGATGGCGTCGCTCCAAAAAGCGACGGATGGCGTCGCTCCAAAAAGCGACACCATTAGCCACACTGTCCGTCACTTTTTAATAAAAATATTTTTTTTAAAAGCAACGGATGACATCGCTTAGTCCGTCGCTTTTTTCACAAATTTTTGCGCCAACTATATATATAATTAATAATTAATTTTTTAAAGAAGCGACAGACAACATCTCAAAGTCCGTCGCTTTTTGGTCAAAATGTCTGGTCAACCATTTAAGAAAAGCGACGGACAGCGTCTCTTAGTCCGTCGCTCTTTGGTCAAAATTTTGGTCAACTATTTTAAAAAAAGCGACGGACAAAGAGACGTTGTCCGTCACTTGTTTTAAAATATCTTTGACCAGATCGGGATTTTCATTTTGTTCTCTCTCTTCTTCTCTCTTCACTCTATTCTCTCCCTTCTCTCTACATTCCATCGCCGCCACCCCTGCCTCCAGTCGCCACCGCCAGATGCCACCCCAGCTCATTCCCTCGCTGCCTGCCAGTCGCTGCCACCGCTGCCTCTCTCCTCTTTGTTAAGGTTAATTCCTAATTTTACATTTTTTTCAATTCTTGTGATTATAGTTGATTTTTAGTTAGTATATTATTGTTTTAGTTTATTGGGTTGTGTTTAATCAATTGTTAATTTGATTTGATTATTGTTAGTTAGGTATAGAGAATTGAAGATTTTTGAATCTAGGGTCTTTTAAAAATTAGGCATATTTTGAATTGGGCATTGTTAGTGAATGAATTAAGATTTTTGTTAGGGTTTTCAAGATTTTGAATTAGGATTATTATTAGGGTTTTGAATTTAGGATTTTTTTTTTAAATTTTGATTGATTGTTAGTTAGTAAAGTGTTAATTTGAAGTTAGATTAGTAATTGAAATGTTTTGAGTATTATATGATGAATGTTTGAATGTTATGAATATATATTGATGAATGTTTGAATGTCATGAATAGATTTTTTTTTTTTTTGAATTAGAACTTGATCTATAATTAATTGTTGGATTAGAAGTTTATATATAACTAATTTTATAGATTAGATATGAACTTTAATTTAAAATTTGAACTTGAACTAATTGAACATGGAACATGAATATAACTATTGAATTTAATTAGAACTTGAACTAGTTGAACTTAGAACTTGAATATAACAAATTATTGGATTTGAACTTTATATATAACTAATAACTTTTATATGGACTTGAATTTAGAACTTGAACTTGAATATAACTAATTCTTGGTGACCTTAATTGATTAGAACTTAATAATTAAACTTAATTAGAACTTGAACTTAATTTGAAGTTAATTAGTTAGAAACTTTAAACTTAATTTATAATAAATTGAACTTAATTAGAATTACTTATTTGAAATCTTAAATTTTATTAAAATTTATGAATTAATTAAGCTTGCACTTTGTAGATCTTGAAATGTAGTATTTATGAACTAATTAATTATATATATATATATATAATTATTAAGTAATTATTATAAATATATATTAACAATTAATTAATGTAGTAAAATTATTATTAAATTTAATTTATAATATAATTGAATATCTATATTTTTGTAGATGGATCATCGTTTGTGGATGTATAATATGCATTATGAAACTGGTATTGGTTTGAAACCTAAGTTTATTGACGGTGTTAGAGATTTTATTGAACATACAATGACACTTGACATTTTCAAGAATAATGGATTGGTTAGGTGTCCTTGTAGTGCATGTAAGTGCTTAAATTTTTTTAAACCAGATACAGTTATAGTTCATTTGTACCGTAATGGATTTAAACCTAGATATTTTGTATGGATTGATCATGGAGAAAGAGATGGATTGGATGGTATGTTTTATAATTCGATGCTTGTGGATGAATATAATATGCTTGCACCACATGGCCAAATTAGGGTTGAACATGATAGGGTTAAACATGATAGGGTTGAAGATGATAGGGTTCATGAAGTGATCAATGATGCTTTCGGGGTTCAAGGTGGGATGGAACTCGAACAATATTTTGATAAAGCTCCTAATGAAGAAGCAAGACGCTTCTATGATCAATTAGAAGAGTCTAGTCGTCCACTATGTGAAGGGAGTCCGCATTCTGCCTTGTCAGTTGCAGTTAGATTAATGAATATTAAATCAGATTGGAATGTTCCTAATATGTCTATGGACTCAATGGTTGATCTTTTGGGTGAACTAGTTAATTCGGAGTTTAACATACCTAAGAACTTCTATCAGGCAAAGCGTTTGGTTTCCAACTTAGGATTGGCGTATGATAGAATTCATTGTTGTGTTAATGGTTCCATGTTGTTTTCAAGACTGATAGTGAATTAGAAAATTGTAAGTTTTGTGGACATGCTCGTTATAAGAGGACTCCGGCTGGAAAGATGGTCCCATTTAAGGCGATGCATTATCTACCTCTCATTTCTAACTTAAAGAGGTTGTATGCATCGATGAGGTTTGCCCCACATATGAGATGGCATCGTGAATATAGAAGGTGTCATGACTGGCACCCACACAAACCCTCCAATGGGAGAACCATTACTACAACCCAAACAAACAAATTTTATGAAAACCAAGGCATTTAAAAAGTACGGAAGCAGGTTTAAATGACTATAAAAATAGAGTTCCCATAAACTCCAAGATTTAAACAAACAATTTAACCAAACTAATGCGAAAGACCAACCCCTAGAACCTGAAAGTCATTGTACCAAAACTCTACTAACGACAAGTCTAAGAACAAAGGGTACAACCCCAAAACTAAACAACATCTTAAACAAATAGTCTGAGTCCGAAAAGAGTAGACTTAAACAAGAAAGATCCATGGCAGCCGGAAAGAACTGGCTCACCCTTGAATCCGGTCACACTCAATAATCACCTAGCTGAGGTCTATCAATAGCAGCTTGAGGATGCCCTGTACTCAACAAAGAACAAGCAAGTAAAGTATCAGTACACAACCACAGTGTACTAGTAGGATCACACGGCTATCGCAATAAGTGAAACATAAGTAAGTCAATACAACATTATAAACACATGCATATATCGAACATGTAACACCCCAGAAAAATGGTAGGTTAAACTAGAGCCTAAACGTAAGGTTAAGAATCGTAAAATGACTCCCCGAATTTTAGTAAGTCATTTAAGGTTGAAATGAAGTAATTTGAGTCAAGACCAAGGGGTAAGTGCCAAGGCAAAGGGGCCAAGCCAAGGCCAAGGCTGCCCCTAGCTAGGAGCACACTGCCCCACCTTCACGAGATGGACCATGAGTAGTGGTCCACTCCACGGCTCGTGAAGGTGGTCGTGCAGCTTCCTTGGCCATGGGAAATTGGCCACCCTTTGGCCAAGCCACTGCCTCAACTTCACGAAAGGGACCACAACTCGTGGAGCCCTTTGTGAAGGAGAATTCGGCATGGGGGCTTGGGGGCATAAAGTAGCTTAGCTACTGCCTCACCCTTCACGAGCAGGACCACGGGTCGTGGTCCACTTCACGGCTCGTGAAGGTGCTCGTGAAGATGAGTTAGACAAAGGAGCCTTGTGCTCCAAAAACAAGGCTACTGCCCCAACTCCACGAGGTGGACCACGGGTCGTGGTCCTCACCACAGCCCGTGGAGTGTCTCGTGAGGATTGGACGGGGTCCAATTAATGAGGGTCTTTTGGGTCATTTCCTTTTTAGTCCAATTAAAGTGGGGGTGTTTTGGGTATTTTTAGGGGAAGTTTATATATTGTTTTAAAGTCAAAATTCACAAGACTTGGTCATTATTCACAAACACCCAATTGAAATTAAAAAAATCCCTCATCTCTCAATATTTCTCTCTCTAAACTCAAGGAAGAATTAGAAACCATTGGAGCTAGGGTTTGTAGATTCTCAAGGTTCTTCCCCAAATTTCTTGGAGATTCTTAATTGAGGTATGGATGCTTTTCATCCTTGGGTAGCTATAACTCAAGGATCCCCTTCAAATTATGTTTTCAAGATTTCAAATCCCCCAAACCTAGGGTTTTTCAATCTCTAACATGGGTCTTCTTCCGAAACATTTTCCATTGTTTAATTATGGTTTATTTTGGTTGATTATGATGATTTATGATTTGAATGTTGGATTATTGATGTTTTATGATGAAAATCTCCCTTGGACCCATGATTTCCCCTTCTTCCTAAATTGTGAACTAAGGTGTGACTTGATTGATCATGGGAGCTTGACAATTGATTATGTTTATGTTTATTAAGTTGTTGAATCATGAAATTCCCCTATCTAATGTGTTAATTCTAGAAGTTAGGGTTGATCTTGATTCATGGCCTTGAAGGGCAATTTTTTAGGGTTTATACATGTTGATGAGGATTGTATATGAACATGTGATTCACTTAGATAGTGATGATACTATGACTAGTGTGTAATTGTGGCATTGATGCAAGATCCTTCTTCCCTATACCTTTACACTTGATTATGCATGAAGTATGTATGTATGTTTATGATAAGCTTGTTGTGTTGATTGAAAGGCCATTCTCATGAACACACTATGAATCTGATGTGAAAGGTTTACTCACATGTTGATGATTCTAAGGTTGAAAGGAGATGCTCACCCTATGAATCTATGAGCTATTATGGTGTATGTTGGTTTGAGTGCCTAGGGCATTATTTCATGATTATGAACTTAAGTAAAGACTTAATATGATCTTTAAAGGGGATTATGCTTAGCACCGAGTGGATATGAAAATGAGATGGAGGCTTTTACGTTTAGCAAGTCCGGCTTCCCAATGTATGTTGTCTCATGGGATGGAAACCTTTTACGTTAGTAGTCCGGGTTTCTAGTAGCAATCCCCATATCCCATAACTATGTGCCCACATAGGTCTTTAGCTAGTGGATCCACCTAAAAGCTATTATGTAAGTTCTACCTTAGGCAAGTAGGACACCTCTTTTTGGTGTGGGGGTAGAACACCGGATTCCATGTAGCTCATATGGTCTATGTCGATTAAGGCTAAACTTCTGTATATGATATGAATATGATAAGAACATAGACTTTAATTATGACTTCTTAAGAGGTACTACTTAGTATGAGTGGGGGTATGGGACTTCACTTATGCATTGCACAAGTAGGCTTTAAGAGGGGTTATGGTGAGGTTCTCTTATGTTATGATGACTTATGGGCTATGTTTGAAAGGTATGTATGAATGTTAAGGTTGACTTTACTTGTTACAAGCTATAAACATGAATGACTCCTTACTTATGTATGTTGGTTATGAATGAGGCAAAACTATGATATGTATGTTGTTGGTAGCCTAAATGTGATACTTAACATTTGGCAGGGTTATGGGACCTTACCTTTGCATTGCACTAGTATCGCTTTGGGTTGCTTATATGTTGGTTTGGTTTATGTTTCTTCATAAATGTGCATTATGGCTTTTAAACTTGATAAAGGCATGATTTCAACTAAATGTCCCTTTTATGCATGTTTTAAGGATTTTGTGCATGGCTTCCATACTTAGTACATTATTTGTGCTAACCCATATTTTCTACATTCTATGAGTGTAGGTTCCAGTCGTTGAGACGTATTTCTTCCTTCAAGAGAAGCTTGCGTTGACTATTCCCTAGGCTTGGTGAGTCCTCAAGTTCTAGGACAAGATGCTATCATTTCCTAGCTTTTATTGTGCTCTCTACTTTTGATACTTTATTGATGTAAAGGGCTTTTGACCCTATTTGTACTCTCTATTGTACTAGATGGTGATTGAGACAAGTCTAGATTCTTATTTTCGTTTATGAAAAAGTAGTTGACTTCGATTGTATAAGTTTTAAATTTTTTGCAATTATTTTATGTCTTTATGGTATGATTATGCTAAGGGCTTGTATGTGACCCCTTCGGGGTCGAGTACGCCATGTTGCTCCTAGGGGGTAACCACGGGTCGTGACAAACATATACAATATTAGTCAACTATTATGAACAACAAATAGTTTCACGATTCTCACATATCATAGTTATATCAATTTAGAGCAACATACCATCTTCCAATATCAATCATCATTAGATATAAACAAAATCATCACAAGTAGATACACAACACAATTCAATGGTCCTCTCATGGAACCCAATTCAATGGTCCTCTCATAGAACCCACACCCAAACTGTTAGTATACCGAAACGTGGTACCTGATCCAATTTTTATGTCAAAACGTGGCAACCAATCCCATAATTATGCCAAAACGTGGCAACCGATCCCATATTTATGCCGAAACGTGGCAACCGATCCCATGTTTATGCCGGAACGTGGAAACCGATCCAATCAACAAACCACAATTACAATCACAATGTATATTCTCACAATCATACAACAAGAGGTGATTCATGGCATACTATTATTCAATTATCCTCATTTACGATTAGGGTGATCAATAATGCAACATTCGCATACATATATGCATTATAATAAGCACTTACAAACATATATCACACCAACATGAAATCACAACCATCACCTACCTCGAAACAAGCTTGAAACCCTAAGAAACCTGATCCTTCCATTTCCAAATTCGTTCTGCTTGTTCTTGGTCTACAAACAATCAATATAATACGGGAATCAATAAACAATCACTAAGTACCCGAATTACTAATAATTTTATGAACCCTAGATCAAACTCATGATCTCAATCTCCCAATTAGGGTTGTTTCCACTATAGATTCTAGATCAAAACTCTCCCTCATCGATATTTACCCATTAGATTATGTTTTACAGATCGAAAAATGGATTCGGGGAATTAAAACCTTACCTTTAGCCTCAAGAATGGTGAAAAACGGTCAAGAATTCGTCTGGGGTCGTTCCTTAGCTCTCAAAGTCGAAAAGTGCAGAATAAAGACGTTTTGGGGTTTATTTACGACTTTAAGTCGCGTCTGGCCCGCCACAACGACCCTCACCCCTCTACAGCAGCCCCGCCAGAGCGACCAAACCCACCGCCAAAGCGGCTTGCACGAAACAGTGAGCTATATTTATAATTCCAAGACCCCCATTTCACAACACACCTTTAACCAATGGCGCTCAGAAAATATCGTCCACGCTAAGATCGATTTCGGGAGTTCTACTCACTCGAATTCAATTTTGTAAAGACGTACGGCTTTCTTAACGTCTTAGCTATCCACTCACATGATCAAATTCATAATTAGATCTCTCATTTGTTACCAGATTTCCCTAGACCTTACTGACTCCGATTCCATCCAAATCTGGACTATGTTAGGAAACCTCAAGTTACTACGAAAAAGTTTTCCAACCAAATTTTTTCCTCATTGGCTTTTCTATAACGACAAGAATAGGTCATTACAGAAGGTCATCGGGTGTCTTGTCTCATTCATCTGATGGTGAAGCATGGAAGCATTTTGATAATGTATATCCTGATTTTGCTAGTGAACTAAGAAATGTTAGATTGGGGTTTTGTGAAGATGGCTTCACACCATTCTCTAATGCTGCTTCGCCTTATTCATGTTGGCCAGTATTTCTCACTCCGTATAATCTTCCTCCTAAAATGTGCATGACCAGTCCCTACATCTTTCTAAGTTGTGTTATTCCAGGTCCTCGTAATCCAAAAAGTTTGATTGATGTCTATCTACAACCATTGATAGATGAACTCAAACAATTGTGGTTTGAAGGTATTTTGACTTATGATATATCAACTAAGTAGAATTTCTTTATGCGTGCTTTTTTAATGTGGACTATTAATGATTTTCCTGCATACGGGATGTTGTCTAGTTGGATGACTGCTGGAAAGCTAGCATGTCCGTATTGCATGGAAAATAGTAAGGCATTCACTTTAAAGAATGGCAGAAAAAATACATGGTTTGATTGTCATCGCCAGTTCTTGCCAATGAACCATGAGTTTAGAAAGATGAAAAATGCATTTAGGAAAAATAAGGTTGAAAGTGACTCCCCACCTCCATTACTTATAGGGCATCAAATTTGGGAGAGAGTTTCTCAATTACCTAATGTTACAGAAGCTTCACCTTCTAGACTTCCTGGATATGGTGTTGAACATAATTGGATCAAACAAAGCATATTTTAGGAGTTCTCGTATTGGAAGGACAATCTGCTACGACATAATCTTGATGTGATGCACATTGAAAAATTTTATTTTGACAATTTGTTTAACACAGTGATGGATATTAAGGGTAAGACAAAAGACAATCCAAAAGTTAGAATGGACATAAAGGAATATTGTAGGAGAAAAGAGTTATGGCTGCAAGAATTACAAAATGGTAAAATAGTTAAGCCCAAAGCTAGCTTTTCATTCACATTGGATGAGAAACGTGAAATTTGTAAGTGGGTTAAAAATTTGAGGATGTCGGAGGGCTATGCATCAAATTTAGGAAAGCGGGCAAATATGAATGAAGGAAAATTGATAGGTATGAAAAGTTATGAATGTCATATGTTCATGGAAACTTTAATTCCTATCGCTTTTAGTCATCTACCCGAAAGGATATGGAAACCAATCACAGAGATAAGTCTTTTTTTAAAAGATTTGTGTTCTGGAAAGTTGTTGGAGAGTAGTTTAGACAGGATGGAGGAAAATATTCTTGTTATTACTACTAAGTTGGAGAAGATATTTCGATGTGGTTTCTTTGATATGATGGAGCATCTTCCAATTCACCTTGTACAAGAGGCCCGTCTCGAAGGTCCGGTTCAAACAAAATGGATGTATCCATTTGAAATATTTACTAAGTTATATACATTCACCAAGTCTTTTATTAACATATATATACATACAAAAAAATTGGCAATTCCAAGCAAACAATTAAGCAAAGGGGAAAGATCGAAGGATCAATTGTTCAAGGTCATATTGGGAGAGAAACTGGTGATTTTTATTCTTATTACTTTGGTGATGATGTTTCATGTAGGATAAACAGGCTCAATCGTAGAGATAAAGGCAATATTGATCCTTCATTTCCACCGATATCATTTTTTAATCAAAATGGTCGAGGATCTAAAAAGCGTGGAAAGCGAGGCTTCACTAATATGGAAATGCAATCAGCTATGACACATATTTTGCTTAATTGTCCAGAGATTCAACCATATTTCAAGTAAGTGTTAAAAATATGTTATCAAATTACATACTAATAAGTGTTCATTAACTAACGAAATACTTGAATGTAAAATGATCAGCTTGTTCGTAAACACATGGGGTAATGAAGCCATCTATACAGAATTTTTCAAATGGCTGAGGAACTATGTAAGTGTGCAATCACTAAGTATTTAATAATATATTCATGTTATACTAAATTATATTACTTGAAATAACAAT
>JAJOOR010015800.1:0-19655 GCA_036250505.1 Solanum acaule | reverse complement strand
ATATGTCCCCCATGGGTCCCAGACTGAGAGACAGCGGGTGTGTATCATTAGGTCAGACATGCATCACTATACTTGACATTGCATTTCATTGCATTGCACTTCTTTATTATTGGTGAACTTGATCTTGTGTGTTGCTGATCTTGTGAGTGCTTTTCTGTGAAACTTGTGACTGATGAATATTGAGCTTGTTGTTGAAGATATGCAATTGTTAGAGTGTTGTTGTTGAGGATATGAAACTGCTGTTATTGTTGAGGATATGGAATTGTTAGAGTGTTGTGTTGAGCTATGTGCTTTGTAAACTGTGAAGTGTTATGTTGGGCTGGCTTTAAGCAGGTTGTAGTTATGGAGGTTGTAATTGATGAATATTAAGCTCGTTGTTGAGAATATATAATTGTTAAAATGTTGTTGTTGAGATATGTGCTTGTAAATTGTGAACTGTTAGGTTGGGCTAGTTTTATACAGATTGTAGTTGTGGAGGTTCGGTTGGGGTGTAAGGAGTACCCGTATTCTATCACCTTAGTTTGTGTTTAGAGGTTTACTTGCTGAGTACCGTGTGGTTTGGTACTTACCCCTTGCTACTACATTTTTTTTGTAGATTACTTGCCCGGACCTTTGTGATATTTTCTCTTCTCCTTGTCTGAGGCTTCTTGTGTAGGTTTGTGAGGAAGCTGCTTGTCATTTGAGACTTGTGTTTTCTTTTGAATCAATTGTAATACTTTAGAGGCTTGTACACGTGACAATCAGATTTTGGGGGTATTTTTGAGTTGATAATGAATTTTTCCGCATTTTATTGTAATGGTTGAATTTTAGGCTGACTGGTCTTGGTGAGATAAGACGAGTGCCATCACGTCTATTTTTGGGTCGTGACACAAGGATACTTTGATAATTTGTTCTTATATATTTAAAAATTACGGTAATAATACTTTAAAACACAATAATTAACAAGTTAAAATATTTAGAAGTCATATAAAAAAATTAATTGACTCTCAAAATTCTATCGGTGACACATAAAATGGGTCAGAGGAAATAACATATTATTTGAAAATGACGTAAAACGTACTATAAATTAAATTAATTAACAACTTAAGAATTTCAAAAGACATAAAAAATCTTACTCTCTAAAATATATCAATGTCATATAAGTTGGACATATATTATTCAAAAATTAAGTAAAAGAAACTACAAATTATAATAATTAACAACTTGAAATATTTAAAATACATAAAAATAATTAATTTTTGAAATTCTAGATGTGCCACATAAATTGAGACAACGAAATAATATATATATTTCAAAGTTATGTAAAAAAAATTAGTTATAAATTATAACAATTAATAACTTAAAATATTTTAAAAAGTCATATTAAAATTTTAATAACTTCTCAAGTTTCATCCATATACTATAAATTAAGATAAAAAAATAATATATATTGGATCTCGTACTGACATGGACCCGTATTAAACATATATTCCTTTTTTTCATGATGAGTCAGTGGACCATTATCAATATTAATTTGAGGTAGATAACAACAAATTATTTAGTATTTATTTAATCATTTTAATAAGAGGTAAGCCACAAAATAAGAGAAGAAAAAAAGAACCATTTTCTCCACTAATTAATTAATCAAAAAAGGAATCCCAAGTGGCATAGTTTAGAGTTCTAATTAGGATTGGAGACACATGTCATAGTTTAGAATTAATGGTTGAGATCTAATTAATTAAAGCAAAGTCCTAACCATGGTTATTTACTTTCATATATTTGCTTCTTAAATATTTTTGAAATCCAATAATTCTAGATTTACATTATATTTCTCCTAAATATATTTAAAAGAATTTATTTTCTTAATTACTTGAGTAATTTTTTGCTGATTTTTTTTTCCTAACGTTTGCCATTTCTCAAATAATATTTGCCAAATAATAAATTAAAAATTGTGACCTCACATTTCCCCCCTAATTTTAGGTGCAAAATAAATTTTGTCACTCAACTTTAAATTCTTTCTTACACTCTAAATGGAGTCCACATAGTAGCTCTTAATACTCTATTAGAATAATAAAAACGTTTAAATTCATTATAATTTTTTTCAAAAAAGTAAAATATTTAGTAATGGATTGCAAAAATATTTAAGAAGTAAATAATTATGATTAGGACTTTACTTTAATCAATTAAATCTCAATCATTAATTTTAAACTATGACATGTGTCTCCAATCCAAGCTAGAACTTGGAGAAAATGGAGAGAAGAGAAATGGAGAGAAGCCAGATCCAGAGTTTAGACTCTTTCCATTTCAATTTGAGTAGATTTTTCGATTATCGAGAGTTAATTGATTTAATTTTTAAAATTAAATTAGTGTTTTTGAAATTAATATATAAATATTTTAAAAATTCTATAAACAATTACAATTTATAATTTTGCTCACAACAATATATATATATAATTTGTAAATAACAACAAACATCATATCATTGATCAAAGAGGGTTTTAGCTGAAAATTACCTGCATGTTTCTGGTAATTCATCATTAGTAGGAGGATTAGGAGCCATAACACAAGATAAACTATCCCTCCAATTTGCAGCTTTAGATGAATAAAGATCAAAATTACTACTAAATTTCACTTTCTTCAAATTATCCCTTGAATAAAACTCCATCTTTTTCTCACTTGATTGCTCATTAAAACTTTTAACTCCACTAATCATCTCATCCATAACATGTTGTGGCACACCATGGTTCACAACTTGAAAAAATCCCCAAGTCTTACATGCCTCACCAACCTCTTCAACAATTCTCCTACATCGAAAATCGTTTATATTCTCGAGATCTATAACTGGAATTTGAACGTTGACTATGTTTGAGTCTGAATCAAGATTCTTAGCACTGAACTCATTTTCTGTTAAGGATGATGTAACAAAGATCTCGGAAATATGAACTATCCCTGAATCGACTAGTCCTTTTACACCGGCCTTTGTGTCATCGAAGGCCTTGAGATCTTTTGCTCGATCATAGTTGGCCATTTTTTTAATTTTTTTTTTTTTGGTAAAAAGAGAGTTTTAGAATATGTTAAGCTTTTGATTATTTTGTAGATTTATATAGAGTAGGAGATGAGGGATGACAACATGGACAAAACATGCATCATATTTGTTTCCACACGTCATTGATTGTAAAGATTCGATTCCCCATATTGTAATTCTCATAAAATCATTGTAGCCCGAATCAAATTAGTTGTCGTATTTTGCTTTTCGAAAATCAATACTTTTTTGAAATCAAATTAATTTAATATTTGATATTAGAATTTATATATTCAAATTTAAACGAAAATACTTTTTGTTATAATTTTTTTTTTCATATCAATTTACTGAAAATATATATTTTAAAATATCGATCAAAATTTATTTGTTTGACCCTGCGAAAAAACAAAATATGACAATTTTTGAGACAAAAAATATTATATTTATGTAATTATATTTTTAGTTTACGCTCACGTTACCATATCTCTAACTTTATCTTTGTTAATTTAAAATTGGAGTATAATATAAGGGATGACATAAAAGACAAATATATGACTAATTTATTTAGTCATGTTGACTTAAAAATGAAGCATCTACTTTGTAATCCGGTAAAGAGTAGAATTTAATTAAGGGGTCTTTTGATATTTTGAGATTAAATGTGAATTGTTTGATTAGATCAAAACTTTATATATTAAATATTAAAATATAAGCTCTGTTTAAATATTTTTTTACTCAGGGTTTCACTTTTTGATGACTCAAATTCATAACCTTAAGATTAAAAATGAGAGGTGTGTATCATCTGAACAATTCCCTTTTATCTATTCAAAATAAAAGTTTATTTCAATTTGTCTCGTGTAAAATCAAAAGAAAAGAGTTACCATATAATCATTGAAAATATGTCTTGAATTTTATTATCAACATTTTATAAGAAACATTTAAATATGGGAAAAATTACATAAATACATAACTTAAGATATCATAATCTCTAAAATTCTCTATCATTTTTTTTTTACAAAAATCCCCTCTCGAATACATCCCTCCCATTAAGTAATGTATCATTTGCATTGTATCGGACAATCAATGAATGTATCCATCATATAGCAATGAAAAATCCAGAATTTGTGTAATTGAAGAAACTTTCAAAATAGAATGTAATTTGCCCATAAATATATGAGATTTCTGTGAGCCTGGTGCTGCGATTCACAAATAGTTAAAGAGTTATATAAGAATCATAAATATTTTAGCAAAGTTCAAGATTTATCCAATTTAGCAATTTCAACATTCATTTCAAATCATGGAGTACTAAATCATGCAGTCTAGTCCTTCAAGGACAGAAATTTTATTAAATACGATATATTTAAAACTTACAAGATAACTTAATTAAAGATCGTCATATCTCAAATCGTATTCTATTACAAATCATGTCCAAACGAACCCTAAAAACTCGAATTACACATGGTAGCCTTGCAAATGAAAATAATATCCACTTTTCTATCCTAGAGCTTTAAATGAGGAAGTGAAGGAAGAGCACCAAGTCCTTTGGAGTTGTAATATAACACATAATCTTTTATTGTTGTTTCGTTGTACAAAGCATTATTTTCATCAGACAACAATTCCTTTATTGGGCCATAAAGTGTATCAAATGGCAAAAGTTGAGTTGTGAAAAAACATGCAATTGAAATCCTTGGCCCAATATGTTTTGCCAATACTCTATGCTCAGCACTTTTGAACTTGTCATTCGATAGAAGTTGCAAAATGAGTTTAAGTTACATATATTGTTCAATATAGTTTTCTTTTACCATTAAGCCATACAAGAGATATCCTTATAGTATATACTATTATTCACGATTTATCGCATATATACTTATAGCGTGTGCTAGAAATAATACGTCAAATCGAGCTCACTACCAACACTCTAGAATCAGTCCATGTCACTAGTGACTAGACATATGTAATTTGTTTTAGATATACTACCTGTAAAAAAGTCAGTGAATGTATAATTCATGTATAATATGTATGTATATCTATGTATACCAACTTAAAAAAGTAAACAGTACATCTGTCCGACTAGATATGCTTACCTGCAAAAGGTCACCAAGATTGATAACTAGAGCTCCAGACACGGGATGAATATCAATCCATTGATTTTGGTGATTAATTTGAAGTCCACCAATTTGATCTTGTAGAAGAATTGTGAAGAAATTTGGATCAGTATGTTTAATGATTCCAAGAGTCTTATTGAGCTCAGGACAAGGTGGATAGTAATGACTAATTATGAATTGGCCTTTTGCACAGTCCATGTCCAATAAGTGATTGGGCTTAAGCCCAAGTGCCTCTGTTAGTAACTCAAATATTGTATGGCCCAACTTTCTAACATGCTCAGAATATTGAAGTAATTCTTCTCTAACAAAAAGACAAAAAAAGTTAGAAATGTGTGGTTTGCGAGCTATTGCACAAGAGGGGTTTATGTTTATCTAGTATGTATCCAAATAATAGTAACTATGAATTTCCTTAGAAGTTCCAAAAAATAAACATTTTTGCGGAAGTTTCACCCCAAAAAATACAGTCAATGCACAAAATATCTCACGTTGAGAACTGATATTACGATAAATATCACAGAAGGTATAATTAGTAGAAAATCTCTTAAAGATAATATTTTATGTTTATATATCAAATTAATAAGAGTACCAAACACACTCATATATGTAAAAAGAGAAGTCAAATACAATAAAACTTTGTTGGACTAATTTAAATATTCCTTTAATATCAAGAAGTAATAACGCGGTATATATTGACTATCTTGAAATATCCACATGAAAACAAACAAAAATATATACAATTATATTTACAAGTTGTAATTAAATAATAAAAAGGCTAAAGAGAAAAGAAAATGCAATAAGTGATCCATAATTCTTGTCACCAAACACCAATACATAATTCTCACTTATAATTTTCAAAAACTCATTAGTTTCACACTACAATTTTTTTTGAAAGAATTATGAGGCCAAATATTATAGTTTCATGTTTATTGATATTTTTGTTCATCCATGAATTTTCTAGTAGCCTTTGTGTGGATGCAAGATCCCTTCAATATTCTTCCTATAATGAATTGTTTAAATCTCATCAATACATGGTGGCTAGAGAGCTAAGAGGTTTAAAGAGAAGAATCATACCAACACCATCACCACCAAAACCTAATGTAGAAATTCATTGGAGTCCCCCTCCTCCTCTTGATCAACCTCCACCACCAGGGCCGGAGATACATTATTAGGTACGGATTCAGACAAACTCAACTAGTTTTGTTAAGATAATGTATTAGCATTAGAACATATATTGAATATCTATATACATTTAATTGTGATTTCAGTAACTAATAAGACAAGATAACAAGTTCAACAAACTTCAAATTCTGTTTCACCTCTATCCGCAAGCTTCAACAAGATGCTACAGCTAGTCCACCAAGCTCGATTGCCGCCACAATTCAAAGGTGAAAATAAAATTTGAACTTGTAGGTTGAATAATTGTGTGTTTTTAGTAGCTAATTTTTGTTTTGTTTCTTTTTGTATCAGTGCTTGTATTTTGATTCTTAGTTATTGTACATTCTAGTTTTCATTTTTTTTTCAGTTTATAAAAATGTGTGTTTTAATTTGATATCTTTATGAAGGACATATTTACATTTAGAATATCTTATTCTAAATGTAAAGTAACGGTACAAAACTTCACATGGCACATGAATAATCAAATGATGTAATACTAATAGTGTGTAATTTATTAAAATTTATAAAGATCCATAAGCAGAAGTCAAAAGAACAATTTTAGATATTACAAGAATCAAAACTTACATTTGTCAATATTTGAGGTATTAAAAAACATATTAATTTAGAGGAAGAAAAAGAAACATGTGTAAGTGTAATAAAAAATAAGTCTTATAATAAACAATATTCTAAGTTTATTGTCTTCTCCTATCTACCTACCCCACCCTCTCTCAACGCATCCATCCCCGATCCTATGACCATGCAATCCCCTGCCTTCCCTGACCTCCCACTCCTCGGCCTACTTCTATAACATTTTTTTTAGATTACGTATAAATATTTTTTAGAAAAATATTCTTTTG
This sequence comes from Solanum acaule, assembly GCA_036250505.1. NCBI lineage: Eukaryota > Viridiplantae > Streptophyta > Magnoliopsida > Solanales > Solanaceae > Solanum > Solanum acaule. Next base: position 12,540 of record JAJOOR010015800.1, on the reverse strand, counting down.
TTACTTACTTAACATTATAAAACAAATAAAAAATAAATATTTTTCATCGTACCAAACACCCAGGGCCCTTCCTATCTCGATAATTGTCACTCTTTTGAAAATTTTGTCCATCTATTAAGGTGTGAAATCAACCATGACAATCAAGATTGTCTGACTATACTAAATAGTAACAAAGTCAAAATCAAAGAAATTAAATTTGTTAACGCGGTATTTTGACTAGTTTCTCATTAAAGAATCAACAAGAAAGTAAATGAAGAATACCAACACCATCACCACCAAATCCTAATTTGAAAATTCGTTGGAATCCTCTTCCGCCACCACCACCTCCACCTCCACCATCATCAGTAAGCTAGAGTGGCCGGCTAATGCTGTCTAGTATTTTAATTTTTTTTTTTTAAATATATACCTATATACGTTTTGCGATTGAATAAACTATAAGAGTGAGATAATTAGTAATATATAGTACTTGAGATGATAAATATTTACAAAAGTGTTTTTGGGACAAGTCACAAGGTGAAGTGTACCAAAAATGTTCTCCAGCACAAATAAATGGTGTAGATCTTAGGGGGTTCACCCTAAAATTTGAGGTGTAAAGTTCAAACACAAAATGTATAAAACCCTGAGTGAAAAAAATGATTTTTGTTGTTTTAATTTTTTTGGCTATAGATCATGTTTTCTTTATTTCGTTGGAAATTGAAATCCTCTTCCACCATCACCACCCCATCCACTAGCTTGAGCAATAGACTTGCAAAACTTTTAAAAAAAGAACCTATAAAAATGAGTCTATCTGCTTCTATAAAAGCATAATGAGAATAGTTAAAATATGAAATTCACAAAAATATGATAATTTAAATATTTTTTGTAGTCATATTAATTAAAACAGGACCAAGTCAAATTACAACAAATAAAACAGAACAGATGGAGTAATTAATATAAATGGTTCCATGACTTCTGTAACAATACAATTTTGTATATAGACTAAATTGTGGCTATAAATTAGTCTTTGGCATTCTTTTGTTGAAATTGAGGTCTTTGTCAATACTCAAGAGGTAGGTCCCTTAAAATCATGATATTTCCTCGGTTTCAAAATCGTTGTTAGTATTTTATTTTTTGAGAGTCAGTTTAATTAATGCATTCCATAACTTTAAAATACTATAATAAAATTTGATGCAAATAGTATAATCTGAAAACCTAAGTTAAGAAATAAAAGTGACATTATTTCATATGATAAAATAGTTTTTCTAATTTTTAAAACTATATATAATGATCAATAAAACATGAAAAAGAATAATTAGAAAATTGAATACAGTGTGAAATCAACCATATCAAACAAGACTAACAAGTCAAAATCAAAGAAATTAAATTTGTTAACGCGGTATTTGTACGATTTCATTAAATAATCCTCTAACAAATGAACATTAAGTATGAGAGACTTAGCTAATATATATAACACAATGTATAGCTAACTAAAATATGAGCAAAGGAAACATTCCTTTAATTATCACTTAGATGTAAAAAAAAAAAAACTCATTAATTAGTTCCATACTTCACAATATTTGAAAGAATTTTTTTTTCGACGAATTGGCTATTGAAATGAGACATGCATATATAATTTCATGTCTATTAATATCCTTACTCGTCCATGAATTAGTCATGGTGGACGCAAGGTCGTTACAAAATTATTCCTACGAGGAATTATTTTCTAATCAAGTCAAAGTGGCTAGAGAGCTAAGAAATAGTGAATCAACTCCATCACCACCAAAACCTAATGGGAAAATTCATTGGGTTCCCCCTCCTCGTCGATCAGTACCACCTCCACCATCACCACCACCATCAAACTATTCCTGATTCTCTGGTGTGTTAATAATGTGAACACAAAACAATTTGGTTTTGTGTTGATTCTATTTCCGGTTTGTTTTTGTATAAATGGTCTTTAATTTAATTTAGTAAATTATACTTATTATTATGTTTATCTCTACAATCTGATATTTTTCTATCAGAAATAATGTTTCTAATTTTTCCTTTTTATATTTAGCGAGTCTCTAAGAAAATAATCTTCTTATATTTTGAAGTGAAAATAAAATAAACAAATCTCATAAATAACATTTTAAACTAAGAGAAACTTTCATATATAGCAAACACAAAAATCATATTTGTATGTTATAACTATAGTTTGCATAATTGCGCTCCATAACAAACATAAATATGTATATTTCGCTATACATATACAAAAGAAAGCAGTTGTATATAATCTGTTTCGGTATACATATACAAAAGATCAATTGTATAATTTGTGTTTGTATAAAGCGAAAAAGAGAGAAAGGCAAAAGAGAACTGGACAGGGGAATATTTGTGTATTGTATAATTATAAGTGTATAAGACGAAGATATATATATATTTGCATGTGTATATACAATTTTCTCTCGCTTTATACAAACAAAAACGCAATTTATACATTTATGTTTGTATAAACGAGAGAAGCGAGGGAGAGACTGACGAGCGAGATCTGAGAAAATGGCGAGCGAGAACTGGGGGTGGGAAACGAAAATATATGTATGACACATCTACCCTACCCCCAACCACCTTGATTGTCAGCATCGTCAATTTTTTGTCCATTCTTTACTGTATGGAATTTGTTAAGTATATATTTTGACAATATCATTAAATAATATTCGTCTGAAAACTAACACATATACACAAGTTGTAGTAAACTAAAATGACAAAAATATGAGCAAGGGGCATTCCTTTAATTTAAAATAATTTTCACAAATATGAAAGCACCTATAATTTCATGTCTACTAATATCTTTGTTCATCCATGACTTAGTCACGGTGGACAAATTTTCCAGCAGTCTTTGTGTGGAAGCAAAGTCCCTATTGCGATTTTCCTACGATGAATTATTTAATTCTCAAGACAAGGTAAGAGTAGGTGAAGGGCTAAATTAAAATACTTAGATAGGGAATAAGGATGGAGGAAGACTACCAACACCGTCACCACCAAATCCTAATATGAGAGTTGGTTGGAAGCCTATTCCGCCACCACCATAACTATCACCACCACCACCAGCATCATCAACAAGTTATCCACCATGATTGGCCAAAAATAGTATTTTTTAGAGCGTGTTATGTGGTAATTTCATGTTTATGGATGGATTTGTCTAAAGTTGGATCAATCGTTTTCCTTTTTGTAATATGTATTTAAATCAAGTTTTTGCAAGGGCGCCGATCTGTCTTTATTTTGGAGTAATCTTTAATTTTTACCTTTAGTTCTTATTTAATGAAAACTTATGAGTCAAAGTATCCTTAATATGATCTAATTATGCCTTGTCCAATATAAGTTGTACAATATCCAATTTGCAAGGCATAAATTTCGAGAATTTTTGTGTTTTTTTTGACCGACAAAAGTTTCATATGAATAAGTTATGCCTCATATATAAAACATAACTTTATGAGTTCTGAAATAGAAATCAGTCGGGGAACCTGAGAGGCGGTGGTTTACCCTGCGGCGGATGTCAGCGGTTCGTTATGCCTCTATTAGCATAATTAAGTTTATTGGGAACTGAGTTATGACTTGAGAGACATAATTTATATGTTATGAACTTCTTAAGACATAATGTTATGAAACTGAATCATATCTTATAAGGCTTAACTCATCTCTTGCAAATTTTACCTTAAAATTTGTTACGTAACTAGCATATCTAACTATTAGACTTCTAGATAAGATGATTACATACCTCCTCGATATACATATAATTTTTTAGTTTAACATATGTTATATTTGAATAATTCAAATAATATAATTTTCAAACCCATAGTTACCTCTTAATTTTAAGTATTCTAGGACCTTTTTTCTCCCTATTTTTTTTTCCAGAATTGAATCTAAAGTACAATATTTAGGTTCATGAGAATTCAGTATCGTATAGCTAATTAATTTAATATTAAATGAGGTCAATTAAAAATGTGAATTTTATGAATTCAACCCCTCCTACTCTTGCTCAATCTCCACCATCAGGGTGGAGATGCACATTCAGATGAATTCAATAATTTTGTTAAAATATTGTATTTATATTAGATAATATATTGAACATGTGTATAAGTATTTAATTGTGATTTCAGTAACTAAGACGAGATAACAAGTTCAATAAACTTCAAATTCTGTTCCACCTTTATCCGCAAGTTTCAACAAGATGCTACCCGTAGTCCACCACGCTCATCGCCACTATGCTGCTAATAGTCTCATGATTCAGAGGTGAAATCAGGATTTGAAGCTTGTAGGTTCAGTTATTTTGTTGTTTTAGTAGCGCTATTAATTGGTTTTGTTTTGTTTCTTTTTGTATGAGTGCTTGTATTTTGATTTTTTGGAGGATGGGTTTGTGATTATTGTGATAAAAAATATTTTGTAGGGATAATAAAACTTTCAATTTTTAGTTATCGATAAATTCTAGTAATTTTTATCAGTTTATAAAAATGTATGTTATAATTTGGTCTCCTGATATATAGAACATAATTATATTTAGAATATTTTTGGAATTATAGTACTTTTAATGTAGAATAACAGTACAAAATCTAACATGACACATAAATACTTAAATGATAATATAATGTATAATTTATAAAGATTCATAAGCAAAAGTATCAAAAGTACAATTTTAATTAACAGGAAACTCAAATTTGTTTATAATTAGATATCCGAAAAATCAAATTAAACAAACATTTATTAATATTTGATGGACTAAACATTTATAACTATTAAAATATTTTAATCATTATTAATTTAAATTTGAAATTTATGATTAAAAGAGGAGACTATCCATTTCATCACACAGTCCTTAGTAGTGAATAAATTAACACTTGATTATTTAGGAAGTTATAGTGACAAATTAAACTAGTGTCTGGTGATATTATTTATATGATATTAAAGTAAAAAATTTAATTTAATAGATTAACTTATTATCATGTTTCTCTCTAGCAAGTGCCATTTCTATTATTTATTTTTTGATTGATTTTTAGGAAAATAAATTTCTTAAAAAGTTTTAAAAACAACTTTTTAATGAAAATAATAATAATAAAAAGCCGCATAAGCAACATTTTAAGCTCATTGTCTCCTCCTACCCCCTTAACCCCCACCATGTGACCACACCATCGTCCCATTCTTCCGCCCTTCCACTCCTCAACACACTTCATATTATTTCTTTCTAGATTACGAACGTGTAAATGTTCCTTAAGAAAATATTTCTTTTGCTACTTACTAAACATCATAAAACAAATTTTAAAAAACAAATATTTTTTATTGTACCAAACACCCTGAACCCTTCCTATCTTAATATTTATCACTCTATTGAAAATTTTATCCAATCTATTAAGGTGTGAAATCAACTATATATGACAAACAAGATTGTTTGACTATACTAACAAGTAACAAAGTCAAAATTAAAGAAATTTGCTAACGCGGTATTTTGACTAATTTTCCATAAATGAACAAAAGTATGATAGACTAATTATATATATTCACAAGTTGTAGCAAAGGGACATTATACTCCTTAAGTAGTTCATAATATTTGGAAGGATGAAGATACATATAATTATTTTATGTCTACTAATATCTTTGTTCATCTATGATGAATTATTTATTAATCATGGTGGACAAATCATCTAATGTTTGTGAATCCTCTTCCGCCACCACCACCACCTCCTTCAGCATCAGCGAGCTAAAGCGGGCTGATGCTTGATTTTGTGTGATATTTATATATATTATGTCCGTATTTATTCTATAATTGAATAAACTATATATGGGAGTGAGATATATGATTTGTAATATTAATTGAGATGATCAATATTTTCAAAGGTATTTTTATATACGATTTTGTACATTGATTGTTTGGCTATAACGTCGTCTTTGCCATTCTTTTGTTGAAATTGAGGTCTTTGTCAATATTCAAGAAGTAGCTAGGTCCCTTAAAACAATGATATTTCTTTTTCTCCAACATAATTATTATGTTTTGTTTTTCGAAAATTAAGTTAGTTAATATATTCCACGACTTTGAAATACTACAATAAAACTTGGTGCAGATTGAAAAATATGTATAAAATTTTATCCCAAAAACATTTAAACATAATTTAGGGAAACACTATGAGTGGGAGGGTTGAGGTTGGTTTTGGGGTCAGGACGGGGGGTTGGGTGGGGGCGTGGGAACAAGACAATTAATGTAGAATGTCATTTTTTTTTTTTTTTTTTTTGACTAATAAAGTTATTTTGTTACCTCATTAAGATTAGTAAAGTAAGAGAGAGCCCCCCTTGCTTGTACTCTTCTCTTTGAGATCCTTTTCACTTTATTAATAAAATTATCCCTAGGCACACCTTGCCTAGCGGAATTGCTTAAAAAAAAAGTTATTTTCCTGAATTTTAAAGAACTTGTTTTATCTTTAAAAAGAAAGTGAAAATTGGAAACCATTTTCTAAAAGAAAATTTCTCCATATAAACACACTCTAAATAGTTCATCGATAATTAATAAGTTCTTGTTAAAGAAATGAATCTCAAATCTAACTCAACTCGAAAGAGAGAAATTGTCCAAGACGAAACCATCCATCCCTTTTTCATCGAACGTTCGAACGTGACTCTTCCACAGTAATGTCCCCTCCATCCCTCTCTTGATTGTCAAGTTTTTTTCCAGTGTGAAAAACAAGATTGGTTGACTATAACAAGTAAAGAAGCAAAGGAATTTGTTAACGCGTTATTTTGACATTTCCATTATTAATTAAATAATCCTCTGGAAAATGAAAATAATAATATGAGAGTCTACTATATATTCACAAGTTGTAATAATCTAATTAAAATGACAAAAAAGTGAGCAAAGGGACATTCCTTTAATTGTACGATAATTCTCACAAATATGAAGGCACATATAATTTCATGTCTACTAATATTTTTGTTCATCCATGAATTAGTCATCCATAGTGTGGAAGCAAGGTCCCTACCGCGATTTTCCTACGATGAATTGTTTAATTCTCAAGACAAGGTGGACGTAACCGGAGGGCTAAACTATTTGGATAGGAGTAAGGGTGGAGGAAGAGTACCAACACCGTCACCACCAAATCCTAATTTGATAATTCATTGGAAGCCACGTCCAAAACCATCACGGCGGCCACCACCACCACCAACATCATCAAAAAGTTATCCACCATGATATGATTGGCCAAAGGCAACATTTTAGACCGCGCTATGTGGTAATATTATGTTTATGTTTGGATTTGTCTATGGTTGGATCAATCGTTTTCCTTTGTAATATGTACTTATATCATGTTTTTGCATGAATGATTTCTATTTTGGGGTGATCTTTAATTTTTTTTGCCCTTAATTTTTATTTAATAAAAATTTATGAGTCAAAGTACTCTTAACTATATCTAATTGTGATGTCTTGTTCGACATAAGGTGTGTAATATCAAATTTGCAAGACATAAATTTAGAGAAAATTCTAAAATATAATGTTCTGAAACTGAATTTACATCTTATCAGACATAACTTATGTCTTGCGTATTTTTTCTTGTAAATTTTGTTACATCACTCATATATATCTAACTATTAGACTTCTACATAGGATGATTACATACCTCAATATACATATAATTTCTTAGTTTAACTTATGTGATATTTCATGACTAATTCAAATAATAGAATTTTCAAACCCATATTTACTTCTTAATTGCAAGTATTCTAGTATATTTCCATTCCAATTTTTTTTCCGGAAGTGCATTTAAAATACAATATATAGGTTCACCAGAATCTAATAACGTGCACCTAATTAATTCAATATTGCATTAATTGAAAATTCATATAAAAATTTATAAATTTCAAATTCAAAATCCGCATCCGTTATTTTTTCCAATCCAAACACCAATCATATATAATTCTCACTTATTTATAATAGAAAACTCATTTAGTTCCACATAGTAATGAGTGTGCAAGTATAATTTCATATATATGCCGCTACTATCATTATCACCATCAGCACCAACACCTCCACCACTACTAGTTTGAGAGGGTAGTTTTTTTTTTTTTTTTATCTTGTAAAGTATGAGGTAAATTCAAATTGTGAACTTTATGAATTCGAGTTTGAAATTTTAAATAAAGTATTTTTTTTAAAAAAATTTCATGATCAAACGTTCACGAAAACTTATATTTAATTTACAACTTATGTGTAACTTTAAAGATATAAGTTTAAAGATCAATTAAAGAAAAAAAGTTGGTGAAGATTTTATTTTCAATAAGCAGAGTGACGAAGACTTTGAAGAGTCAAATAGTCAACTTTTCAGAAAAGGAGTTGCTAATAGTATTTGGATTAATTTAGACTAGAATAATTTATATACTAAAAAGTCTAAATGTTTGGTGAGTTTGTTTGGTGTTTTTTCGCGTTGCCTCGACTCTTTTTCGTTAGGTAATTTTCAAGGTAAATTTATTTTTTTCAAAATTAATTTTCTCATCGATTTAGTTGAATTTTAATTCACATATATAAAATAATTCAAGGATGTAAGGCAAATACTTCTAGATGTACGCTATTTGAATTAATTTAGACTAGAATAGATGTATATACTAAAAAGTCTAAAAGTTTGGTAAGTTTGTTCGGTATTTTTTCGCGTTGAATCAACTCTTTTTCATTAGGTAATTTTCGAGGCAATTTTTTTTTCAAAGTTAATTTTCTCACCAACTTAATTAAATTTTCTTGTAGTGTTAGTTTCCTCACCATTTAGAGGTACTACAACTCATTCGTGTTAATAATACAAGGGCGTGAAGCGAGTATTTTTAACGGTTTCTTATGCATATGCACAAAATTAGGGGTGTTCTAGGAAAATTGATAAAAGAAAAAACTCTTACACTTTTTTGATTTGATTTTGATTTTGATGAACCAACCCAACTATATAAATACCTAGTTAAAAATTATAATTACATATACATATATGATGAATTAGAAACTTTACTACATATATTAATAGTTTGCACTTTGCACTCTTGATTTATAAATCTAGATTGCATTTACAGTAATTAAATTCTTTTATCTTTAATGTTGAATTTGATTTGTAATCTTTTTTATTTTATTAAAAATAACTTAATTGATTTAATTTAATTTGAAATTGCTTGAATTATTATTTCACCATCTTACAAAGGGAAAAAAAAAAGAACAAAGGAATAAGAACAACTTTCACATATAGCAAACATAAAAATCATATTTGTATGTTATAGCTATAGTTTGCATAATGAACAACTTTCACATATAACAAACATAAAAATCATATTTATATGTTATAGCTATTGTTTGCATAATTGCTCTCCATAGCAAATTTTATGTTTGCTATATGGCTTTTGATTTGTATAATTCGCTACAAACATCCAATTTTATACAAATTGTTCAGTTTTGTATAAATTCATTTATACATTGTAATTTATATAATAAGATCTATATTTGTATAATTATAAGTGTATAGGACGAAAATTTATGTATTTGTATTTGTATATACACTTTTCTCTCGCTTTATACAAACACAAACGCATTTTATACATTTTATATCGAAATGTATAAAATGATTAATTGTATACCGAAAATGACTAATTGTATACCGAATCAGATGACAAAAAAAGGGGATGTTTAATTTGCTGCGAATTACAATTAAAATAAACTATGGCTATAACATTTAATTTGAATTAATAGTTTGTTATTTCATACAATTTTCCCAAAGAATAAAGCGACACTTTGTCGATCTTCAAACATTTGTTAGAAAATGAGCAAAAACATAAGATTTCTTCTGTTTTAATTTATTTGTCCTATTTTTTTTTGTTTGAAAATTCTTTAATTTTGATTTTCGACGTAATTTATTTAAGATCACAAGATTAAAGGACATTTTTGTACATTTATACATATATCTTTACTTTAAAAACCACAAGATTCAATTTGTATTTATTAGTCAATACAAGACAGCTATATTGAAATATAGGGAGTATAAATTGGGATGTTGTGATAGCTTAATTTTCAAGAAAACTCATTACTATTTGAGAATTTGAAACAATGAGGGCAATATGTATAATTTCATTTCTTCTAATATTTTTGATCATCCATGAAGCAAAAGCAAGGTCCACACAACAATATGATAATTCCTACAAGGAATTATTTTCTCAATTTAAAGTTGCTAGAGAGCTAAGAGGTTTAAAAGGCAAAAAAGCACCACCACCACCACCAGATCCTAATAGGGCAAGTCATATGCTTGTCCCTCCTGCTTATCGTTATAAATCACCACCACCACCATCACCATCGAAAGTACCAACAAGTTATTCATGAGCTGACAGGAGCGGAACAATAATTTTGAATTTATGGTGAATGCTTCGATTTGTAATAAAAGATTAAGGTTGCTTGTAATTAGAGGATTTATTACTATGTATTTTGATTCATCTTTTTCTTTTGTTTTAAATGTATAACTTATGAACAAGCAAAATATAATAATTGTTGTTACCACCAAAGCCTAATTATCCTCCATGACCACCCAAAGGCTAGTTTCATAAAACATGTGCTTTTGTATGGTATTTTTTTTTATATGTTTATGTAAATATTTTACTTGGAGTTGGATCTTAGTTTTTTGTATTATATTAACATATAACTCATATATTTTGTAATAAAAAAGATTGAGCATGAGATAAGGTAGTTGGTTTTGGGTAATACAAACATTCTATCTATGACAACCCTCATGAGGGTGTTGGCATGGCTCTAGTCGGACTTTTGATCGAATATGATGCTTATTGACAGACTTAGTTAAGAAATAAAGTCACGTTTTTTTTGTTATCAGTTTTAACTTTTGACATGATATTATGTGTTTGATTCTAACAAGTTGTATCAACACCAATAACATGAGAGCGATTTTTGGCAAAAAAAACGTACATGATATTTGAAGAAAAAGTGCATTATTTTTGCGAAAATAATAATAATCAGATACACACGACGTCTATTTTTATACTTTCAATCTTTTTGTTTGAAGAATATAAAGTGATAACGATCAAATTCCTTTATCGTATTGCCTTTCGATCAATGTGTGTACAAATCACAAATGAGAGACCAAAGATTTGATTTGTAATCCATGGGCTCATAAAACTCTCATAAAGTTTAAGTGTGTAGTAAATCATTTTAATTTATTTTCCCTTAAAAGATGTTAAATTCAAAAGTCATATTTTTTTCCTTTTTATTGAACAAGCAAAATGACAAAGACTTTAGAGTCAACTTTTCAAAAAACAAGTTGCTAATAAAAGTCACGGGTTCTGACTAAATCGTTTAATTAATTCAGGAAAGTGATAGGACTATAGTATAAAAAAATATTTTATTATTCATCGTCTAAAAAAATAGTCAACAAGTTGGAACTATGGAACAACTAAATATCAATTAAATGGTTAGTGGATTTAACCTAGTATATACGTACTAATTATTTTACATTATTAGTTGTTCAAGAATATAACTATGACATTGATTTTCTTGACCCTTTTTGACTCACGAGTCACGATTAGCTAGCGTATTATTTTATCGATACTTAAAAAAAAATTCATAGAAAATGCACAAAATAATATAAATAGGCATTTTGTGATAGCCTAGTTTTCATAAAACTACTATTTGAAAGAAAATGAGGGGAGTACGTATAACTTCATTTCTTCTAATATTTTTTATTATTCATGAATTAGTTTGTGTGGAATTAGTAGCATCAAGATCCATGCAACAATATAATAATTCCTACAAGGAATTATTTTCTCAAATCAATATTCCTAGAGAGCTAAGAGGTTTTGGTTTAATTAGAGGTAAAATAACAATATTGTCACCACTACAATCCAATAAGGAATCTCATATGCGTCCGGCCTCTCCTATGAAGCCACCACCACCAACTCCACCGCCATCATCACCACTATCTCCGCAAATACCACCACTACCACCAGCACTAGCACCGATAAGTTGAACATGAGTTGACAGGGATAGTGAAATTAGAATTTTGAATTTATAAATTCTGAATTCTGAAAAAGGTAGATTTTTGTTCTAGATTAATTTTTTAAATACAAATATAGAAGGGCTAATAAAAATTAGTGATTTGTAAGATATGTAACTCCACTCGCATGAGCACAACACTCGCCATCACTATATATAAGTAAGAGTGAGTCCCCTTTAATATGTTTTTTTGTTGCGAGTCTTAGATTTGGTTGTAGTTGGATGGATTTAGGATTATTGTGAGTGGATTTATTATGTATTACGATTCATGTTTTCTTTTGTTTTTAAAAATAACAAGAATATTTTTTTTAAAAATCTAACAACATTGTTTGTCACACCCCAAATCCGGATGTGATGGCACGTGTCCATTTCCCACCGGACACGTCAGCCTAACCCAACCACAACGATAGAGAAGTAGAAATACGAGAATAAAAGATAATAAATAAGCGGAAGACTTTAATTAAGACTCAACACTACCCAGAATTGGTTGTCACATGTACAAACCTCTAAATACAGAATTCGAATAAAAATATACAAGT
>JAJOOR010015799.1:0-26741 GCA_036250505.1 Solanum acaule | reverse complement strand
ATCTTCGTGTGTGAAGAAAGTTTTTAATTCCTTATGGTTTTGGTGTCTATGCGATGAATGAATGCTAAGAGGCTTGTATTAGACCTCTTCGAGGTCGAGTACGCCGGTTACGACTAGGGGGTGCTCCCGGGTCGTGACAACTAAGCTTGCCTTTTTTTGCCAAATCTCATAACCCCCTTCATAGGCGAGACTTTTAAGAATACCCAGTCATCGACGCAAAACTCTAAGTCCATTCGTCGCACATCTGATTATGACTTCTGTCGGCTTTGAGCTGTTAGCAACCTCTCCCATATGAGCTTGACCTGCTCCACTATCTACTGTACTAAGTCGGGTCCAATCAACCCTAACTCACCAACCTCGAACCATCCAATGGGGGATCTACATTTTCGCCCATAGAAAGACTCATAAGGTGTCATCCCAATGCTGGAATGATAACTACTATTGTATGCGAACTCTATAAGAGATAAGTGGACATCCCAACTCCCCTTGAAGTCTAGCATACACGCCCATAGCATATCCTCGAGTGTCAAAATTGTGCGCTCAGCCTGGCCATCTGTCTGAGGGTGAAAGGATGTACTAAGATTAACATGTGTCCCCAGCCCTTTTTGGAAGGACTTCCAGAAGTTGGCGGTGAATTGTGCTCCTCTATCAAATATAATAGATACTGGGACACCGTGTAGCCTAACAATCTCATTAATATAGAGCCCTGCATAGTCTTCGGCCGTAAAAGTAGCCTTGACTGGTAAGAAGTGGGCTGATTTTGTTAGTCTATCAACAATTACCCAAATAGAGTCAAACTTGCGACGCGATCGAGGTAACCCTGTAATAAAATCCATATTAATTGCTTCGCACTTCCACAAAGGAATGGCTATCTCCTGAACTAGCCCAGTGGGCTTTTGGTGCTCAACCTTCACCTGTTGGCAGTTAGGACACTGTGCCACAAACTCAGCAACGTCCTTATTCATCCGGTGCCACCAATAGATCTCCTTAATATCATGGTACATCTTCATCGAACCAGGGTGAATAGAATAACGGGAATGATGTACCTCTTCCATAATCCGATGCGGAAGCCCTGCAACATTTGGAACACACAATCGACCACTATATCTAAGGACTCCATCTCCTGCTATATCAAATGTTAAAGTATGTTGATTTTGAGCCTTGGCTATGAGCTGCTCTAAGCTAGGATCCTCTTGTTGCCGTGATTTTACTTCTACAACTAGAGATGATACGGCTATGTCCTGAATTATTACCCCACTATCTTCTGCCTCTAACAATCTGACTCCCAAGCTAGCTAACTGATGAAGCTCTCGCGCTAGCCCACGCTTATCAACACCTAAATATGATAAACTACCCATAGACCTTCGACTAAGGGCATCAGCTACCATATTCACCTTTCCTGGATGATATAAAATGTCCACGTCATAATCTTTCAGTAATTCAAGCCATCGACGTTGTCGCAGATTTAACTCCTTTTGTCTAAAGATATATTGAAGGCTTTTATGATCTGTGAAGATGTCAACATGAACGCCATACAAATAGTGTCTCCAGATCTTTAGCTCATGCACAACTGCAGACAACTCTAAATCGTGGGTCGGATAGTTCTTCTCATGCTTTCTCAACTGCCTTGAAGCATATGCGATAACCTTACCATGTTGCATTAGAACACATCCCAACCCAACACCAGAAGCATCATAATACACCGCATAGCCTTCTATACTGTCTGGCAATGCAAGAACTGGTGCTGATGTCAACCTGTCCTTCAACTCCTAGAAACTATGCTCGCAAGCCTCAGTCCACTGGAACTTAGCTGCTTTTTGAGTCAGCTTCATTAATGGGGCTGAAATTGAAGAAAACCCCTCTACAAACCTTTTGTAGTACCCAGCTAACCCTAAGAAACTACAAACCTCAGTCAGAGTCATGGGTCTGGGTCAAGTCTTTACGGCCTCAATCTTTTGTGTATCAACTGCAATGCCTGCATCTTATACAATATGGCCTAAGAAAGCTACAGAGTCTAACCATAACTCACACTTAGAAAACTTTGCATAAAGTTCTCAGTCTTGAAGAACCTGAAGGACTGCTCGCAGATGATTTTCATGCTCATCTTTTGAACGTGAATACACCAAAATATCATCAATAAATACAATTACAAACAAGTCTAGATACGGCCTGAATATACTATTCATTAGGTCCATGAACACTGCTGGGGCATTAGTTAATCCAAAAGACATTACCAAGAACTCAAAGTGTCCATATCTAGTTCTAAAAGCTGTCTTTGGAACGTCTTTCTCCTGAACTCGTATCTGGTGGTACCCTGATCTTAAATCAATCTTTGAGAAACACTTAGCACCTTGTAACTGATCAAACAAGTCATCTATCCTCGGAAGGGGATACTTTTTCTTTATAGTTGCCTTATTCAGCTATCGGTAATTGATACACATTCTTAGTGAGCCATCTTTCTTCCTTACGAACAACACTGGTGCACCCCATGGTGAAGCACTAGGGCTAATAAAGCCTTTATCCAGCAAGTCTTTCAGCTGATCCTTTAACTCCTTTAGCTCAGCAGGTGCCATTCTATAAGGAGGGATAGATATGGGTTGTGTACTTGGTAGCATATCGATAGCAAAATCAATTTCCCATTCTAGACTGAAGAGTTGGTGGTTCTGCATCTATATCATGAACGTGAACAAGATGATAAATACAACCCTTGGTAATCATCCTCCTCACCTTAAGATAGGAAATAAACTTACCTTTCGGCGTTGTTGTATCACCTTTCCATTCCCGAACTGCCTCTCCTGGAAAGTGGAATCTAACAATCTTTGTCCGGCACTCAACATTAGCATAACAAGACGCTAACTAGTCCATACCCATAATAACGTCAAAATCGACCATATCTAACTCTACGAGATCTACAAAGGTCTGACGGTCAATAATTTCTACTGTGCAACATCGATAGACTCTTCTGATAACAATAGACTCACCAACTGGTGTAGATACAATAAAGGGTCAATCTAATGACTCTGCTACTATACATAACTTCCCCGCAATAAATGGAGTAACATAAGACAGAGTAGATCCAGGATCTATCAATGAATAAACACAATGGGAGCAAACAATCAATGTACCTGTCACAACATCTGGTGATGACTCTGAGTCCTGTCGGCCAGTTAATGAATATGTACGGTTCGGTCCACTACCAAAACTAGATGGTCCCTCTCTTCCTCTGCCTCTACCTCTACGTGCTGAAGTCTGGGGTCCACTCCCTGTAGACTGTGCTAATGAGGAGGAACCTACTGTTGACCTGGTCGACTGACCTATACCACCTTGACCTATGGTAGGGCAGTTTCTCCACTCATGCCCCTCCTGTCCACAAGAATAACAACCTATGGGACCCTGTCTACACCTCCTGAAATGCATCCTACCGCAAGTAGCGCAACGCGGTGGGGATGTCCTAGCCTGGCCTGAACCCCTCTGCTACTGCGAGCCCGATGCTCGTGAACCCTCACCTGGGCCTGACTGTTCCTGACGATCAAATCTACTACCCTGGAACTGCTGTGGTGGAGGTTTAAGTGGCCTAATAGAATATCGGGGTTTGGGACCACCCTGAAAATCTCTCTGTGAACCAACGGGCCTAGCCCTCTTCTGTTTTCCTCTCTCGACCCTCTCACTCATATACTGTAAATGTCAGCGATCCTCGATACCTTGTGCAAATGCCTGAATTCGCGAGATATCCATATTATCATTTAGTGCAGCGGTAGAACAAGCATCGATATAGTGTAAGTCGAGCCCTCCCACAAATCTACGCACCCTATCATGCATCGTATCAAAAAATGCTGGTGCGTATCTAGCCAATGAATCAAATCTCAGCCCGTACTCTCGGACACTCATACTTTCCTGTCGGAGGTTCAGAAACTAGTCCACCCGGCCATCCCTAATCTCTCGAGGCAAATAGCGATCTATGAAAGCTTCTGTAAAGCTATCCCAAGTGGGTAGGGATGAATCTTTTCCCCTAGATCTCTCCCAACTCTCGTACCACAATACTGCAACATTGCGTAATCGAAATGTTGCTAACTCAACTGATTCAGTTGCTGAGGCATGCATGACTCTAAAGATCCTATGAAGCTGATCAATAAAGTGTTGAGGGTCTTCTCTGCGATCTGCCCCTGTAAACTGTGGAGGATTCAAGGCAAGAAATTCACGAACTCTCAAACTTTCGAGCCCTTCAGAAGGTCCGGCAACAACTGGCGCAAATGGTTGGCACTATGCATCTACTAACTGTGCTAACATACATACTACACTTTTGAAATCTTGATCATATGGAATAGGACGAACTAGAGGTGGTATTGTTGGTGGAGCCGAAAGTCCTGTAGCCCTCGGAGGCTCCTAAGGCGATGGAGAAGCTATAGAGGGCTGAGAAGATGTCTCCCCCTGGGTCTCACAATAGGCTACCTCCACCTGTGATCCCTTGCCGGTACCCTAGCTTGCAGTTGTATCTAGCCCCTGGCTAGTTGTGGTCTGTCTAGTGTCAGTCATCTCTATCTGCACACAAGTATCAATTATAAGCCAGAAACCTCAACCCTTAAGACACCACTCTATAGCACAAGGTGAGCAAAAGAAGGATAGTCATTCTAACATGCCCGGTAGCTTCTTGCTTATCAGATGTGGTGCACAACACAGTTATAAACAAGACTCTACTAGACATGTCTTACAGACTCCCTAGGATACAACGTCGCTCTAATACCAAGTTTGTCACACTCCAAACTCGAGGGGCACAACTGGCTCCTAATGCCAAAACTCAGGCCCGAGCCGACCCTGCTGAACCATTTGCTACTAGCGCATGGCAGCCACACACAATCAAGAAAAAAAACAAGTATATCTCGGCTTAAAACTAAGCCCTCCGCCAGCGAGGCCCCTGTCAACTGATCTATAAAAGAAACAGCTACTCCCAAGAGATCATATAAATAAATAGCCAACTAGCACAGAAGTCCTGATTGGGCCGTCGAGGCCACCATGATATCTATACCAAAACTAAAAACAGGTATATATCATTACAATACATCAAACAGCTCACAAGCTTCAGCAAACCAACAACATTGGCCAGTATGGCCATAACATAGCTATACACCCCACACACTAGTCTGCAAGCCTCTAAGAGTAGTATAGATTAGCGGGATAGGGCCCTAGCCTACCCATAAAGATATATACAACAAAATGTACCACACCTCCCATCTCTGGAAGTTCCGAAGGAAAGGGCTAGCCAATCAGATAAGAGTCAATCCTGATGCTGAGGAGGTCTACTCGGTCGTTTGTCAGGACCTGCATGCATGAATGCAGCGCCCCCAAGGCAATGGTGCGTCAGTACAAAATAATATACAGAGTATGAAAGGCAATAGACTATGAGGAGGTATCCCGATATACTGGAATAATCTGATAAATAAATCAAGGATAAAATAAGTGTACTGACCTGCTCCTAAATCTAAACTTATCAAAAATAATAAAACAACAACCTACCCAAGCCCCCATAAGCTCGGCAGGTACAAACAGCACACAAGACCACCTATTAAGGCCCCCATAAGCCCGGAAGGTGCCAATCAGCCTATATACCCCTATCGGTAGTCCCCTAGCCCCGTAGGCAGTCACATAGCCTTCTTAGGCAGTAATATAGCCCCGTAGGCAGCACATAGCTCTCTTAGGCATCAACATAGCTTATAGACAACTCATACCCCTCTTAGGCAACAACATGGCTCTGTAGGAAGCACATAGCCTTCTTAGGCGTCTATATAGCCATGTAGGCAACTCACAGCCCTTCTAGGCATCAATATAGCCCCATAAGCAACTCATAGCCCTTTTAGGCATCCATATAACCCTGTAGGCAGAACATAGCCCTTCTAGGCATAGATCACATTCCTGCAGCTAACCACAATATCCCCAAGGGCAACAATAGCAATCCAATCACTAAAAGCGATCAATTTAGTTATAAGCAACCTATACAAATAGTCTCTAAGTCATGTCCAACACAGGGACGCTACTAACTGAATAAGAATCCCAATAAAGGAGGATTATATCAACTCGAGCAGCCAACAATCAACAATAATGGCTACAAGTGTAACAAGGATAACAACTCAATTACATTGCTCCTAAGTTTTAAGGAAACATGTTGTAAGTAGGGAATAGCCTTAACATACCTTTCCAATGAACGCTCGGAAGACCGTAGTTCCTTCACAAAAATTGTTCCTAATTTCCTAAGCTTCGAAAATTCTATATATACACAGCTGGTACACACCTATAAATAGTTCATAATTAATCTTAAATCGGCAGATTTGCCATATTGCCCCAACTTGTCAAAACGTCTGTAGAAATTCATAAAAACAACTATAAAAGGGTCCCGAAATGATTACCTTAGTTACCAAGTGTAAACCTTGAAGAAAGACCAATCACTACAAATTTATATCTTCAAAAACCAGCTCCAAACGCAGCTAATAGAAGGGAAAAATGATTGCCACGTGTAGGGATTACGTTTCTAGGCACGGGGGCAATGTTTAATGGTAGAAATCGTCAAAAACTAACCTTCATCATGCTATAACTCCATAGGAACTCTCTCTTAAGCTTTCTCTCTGGTTTGGAACTGAAATGGAATGTTTTCATGGCTTAAAACATTAAATAAGCCGACATACCATATTTTTTACCCGACCCGGATTCTGCCCCGGCAGTCCCTAGTAAAACCCTCATAACTTTTTGCTCTGATGTCGGTTTGATACGGGGTTTTATGCGTTACAAACTAGACTCGTAGTCCTTCGATTTAATGGGTGATAGGCCTTCTAACTCTTTATATATTGGGAGAAAACATCTAAGACATTTCACCCAAATTTTAGACAAATCTTTAAAAAGGAACTTACAATAACTTTCACCAACTTTTATTTTGCTACTTACTTAACTTCAAAACTTGAGATACAACCCTTGAACACTTAAAATATGACATACCACATCATTTTTAATTTATTACTCACCCTCCTTGTCTTTCCACGAAGATACGAGTTAATTTAGACGTTTTGGAAAGTCGGGGCGTTACACCTACATCTACCCCTAGCTGGGGTCTCAACAATATGCTCGAGGACTGCCTCGCCTTTACCACTGGAAACAAAGGCTTTGGTCCTCGGTATCTACCAAAAGAACACACAACAACTCAGTACTAGGGAAGATAACCACACTATAAGAAAGGATTAATAAAAGAAAGTTTATGAGCAATCTTTATCGCTTCTTGAAGATAGTACAGATGTCTCTGCATCGATCCTCAAGACTGTACTTAGACTTGGATTGTACACATGTGAGTCCTATGAACCTGGGGCTCTAATACCATTTTTTCACGACCCAAAATTGGACATAATGGAACCTTTATTTTCCCACCAACGCAAGTCAGACTCAACCCTACGGAAATAAAATGAAAAGTGGAAAATAGTAAAAACAAGAACAAGATAAAACGGAAAACTTATTCTTCTATTAAACCCCCCCAAAATTTAGTTTTCACGTGTACTTGACACTGTATATATAAGTGTGGAGTTAAGAATTAAAATACAAGTCTCAGTGTTTGTTTCTCCAAAACAAAAAAATGTAAGAAAAGGAATAACAGGGTCAGACGAATGACAAAAAGCTACCACTTTAAGTCCTTGACAAGGTGTCGAGATCAAGAGAAGGAGAAAGAGATTGCACGGGTCCGAGCTCGAACTACACAAGTGTAGAAGCAAAGGGTGAGTACCAACAACACGTAACCTAGCAAGAAACCTACTAAACAAAGCAACTATCTAGAAATCGAATACCCCTTACACTCTAACCGAACCTCCTCAAACTACAACATGCACAGAAATCAATCCAACCTAACAATTCTTCAATACACAGCTCATAGGCCCAATATTCACAGATCAATCTTCACAATTCAAAATCAAACAAATAAAATATGTCAATCTCAATGACAAGTAGTTTAGTCACACATAAAAAGTACATCAATCACAGTCCATGAGTAATTCACTCATAAGCATCAAGTCGCAATGATCATCTCTAGACAAAACCATTTCCCAACTGCTTCATAACACTCATCAGCAAAGACCTCCGCATAATAACAATCATCGACAAAGACCTCTATATAATAACACTCGCTGGCAAATACCTCAATATAATAACACTCGCCAGCAAAGACCTTGGCATAATAACACTCGCCAGAAAAGTGTCACGACCGAAGGTAGCCCCTAGGAGTAATATGGCGTATAGGACCCCGATAGGCCCCATAAAAGACACTTAGCATACATAGACAACATAACATAAATCAAGAGATTAAAAGATAGTTTCGACATATAAGAGTTTTATAGAGAAAAGTGGAAATCTAAACATCGTCTCAAAGCCATCTAGTACATAAGAGTTTATCGGGACGTAGCCCGTACATCAAGTTCCAAAACTGAAAGTAAAGACAAAAAGGGAATCAAGCTCGATCCTCAGAAAATTAGGGCTCACCACAACTCGAAATCTCTCCAACAACCTCTAGCAATGAAACTGAGAACCCTAAATGACAGACCCTACATTGGGGAAATGTAGGAAAGAGTATGTGTTAGTACAAAATATGTACCAAGTATGATAGCCATGCATAAAACATTTGAAAACATTCTTAAAAGAGATACCTTTATCTGATGCAATGAACAAGCTAAAACATGAGATAAAGAGTTAGAAAACATGAGTCATAAAACATGGTCAATGCACATAGTCATCATCTTAAGCATGTACTAGATACTTTCTTGAAGTAACCTTATTTCATCACAGCTTACTTGTGAGAAGTAGCCTTAACGGACATATAAGACCATGTGATCTATTAACATGGAATGTGGTGTCTCCCACACCGAAAAAAGGGTTGTCCCACTTTCCAAGTAAAGGACCATGAACTTCTAGCTTATGTGGATCCACTAGTTAATGCCTATCTAGACAATCTTATGTTGGCACATAGTTTATGGGACACGAGTAATCGCCACTTGTCCACTCGGTTATAAGCTTAACTTCCACAAAATAGTTCTTAATCATATTCATCTTATCTTTTAAAAGAACATGGGTAATTGCATCTTGTCTTTACATCATGTGACATGGGTAATCACCTCTTGTCTTTCAATAGAGAATGGGTAATCGCCTCTTGCCTCAATATTAGAATAGCTCCTTATGGTTCATTTTAGCTGAGAAAGCCTTTGTACCTTAAGAACCCTTCATATCTAAGATTATCCTTTCATAGTCATGCTTCTATGTGTATGTGAGAAATCCTTTCAACAACAACAACATCATTGATACATCACTCTCAAAGCATCCTTAAAATATTTACAACAACTTCATAAGAACATGCATAATTATATAATTAAACTTTCATATTTCAAAACCCATTTTCAATTATCAATATCTAGAAAACATGGGTCGTACATGGGTTCATGGGAATTCATCATAAAATCATCAAATAAATCAATATTTAAAGAACCCATAACATGGAGGAAAACCCTAACTCAATTGGGGAATTCTAACTTTGTAAATTGAAGAATTTTGGGAACTCCATGAAGGAAAGGTCTCTATGGATGAAAACTATCATACCTCAATGCCAAAAGCTTGCCTTCAATAGAGGAATTGGAGACTTGACTTGAAACCCTAGGTTGATCCCTTCTTCTTCAAGCTTTCTAGAGAGAGAAATATTTTGAGAGGAAGACTTGTTCTTCTTTTAGGAATTTGAGAGAATGATTGCAATTGGGGAAATTTGGGATTTAAAAAACTTTTATAGGACTTCTACGTAAGGGTGAAACGACATAATATTAGGCTAGAATAATTAGAAAAAGACTGAAAATCCCCTTACTTATAGCAGACGCAACCCCAAATGGTGGACTTCATGAGTCATTTTGGGTGTTTTGGTCCTTGGACAAGTGGCTTGGGAAGAGACCCTGTTGGTGGGGCACTTTGACAGGGACCACCACGGTCTGTCATCCTCACCATAGGCCGTCAAGGCCTCCGAGGCAGGGATGATGGCCATGGAAACCACTGCAAAGCTCCCACGAGTATGAGGGGAATTCAATAAAACATGAGGCATGCTAGACCTCTATGAACGCGGCATGTCTCCTACAAATGTGGAGGTCAATGCATTGACCTCCCGCAAACGCGGTTGAGACTCCGTGAATTTGGGGTTCTCCATCCCTCCCCTCTACACAGGTGGCCACAAGTTCCGTGAACGCGAAGGGTTGCACTAGAACATGGAAAATCAGCCAACTCAAGATCATCAAAAGTACCCCCGGGATTCGTTTAAAACCTTTTGAAAATAATTCATATATATGCAAATTAATTATACTCGACATTCCAGACTGAGTGGAACCATCAAAACATGAATTTGAGGTCTGCTTGACCCAACATTTGTGAAAACCCAAGCAACTAACTCACGCCAAAAAAGGCTAAAAGAAACTTTGGACCTCTCAAAAATTAACTAAGACCTCAACTAGGCCTAAAATCATCCCTCAAATCGAACAAAACTCTCGAAATTCCGTTCCGAGCATCCGAACCCCGAATGTTGACCAAAGTCAACCCAAATACTAAAATTCCATAATTTAACAACTTAGGACCTGAAATCATAAAAAAGACACAGAAACTGAAATCGGTGACTCTCACAGATCAAATTTCATATTTTGAGGCTGATGGAATCGACAAAATTTCATTCCGACACTCGAAACTCCAAAAGATACTGAAAACCACTCTCTTAACAACTTAACCTAGAACTCAAAACTTACCAAAATATCTCAACTTTTAACTCAAAGTTCAAAACCAACTTTTCAAATTAAATCCTAAAAGACTTGGGATCGACATTGGGAGGGTAAAAATGATTATTTTCATGGAAAACCAAAAATGACTGACTGGGTCATTACAAAATAAAAGATTAAAAAAAAGCAATTAGCCTAAGCATAATAGTGCTTAAAATTAAACAAGACAGATCAAATAGACGTTATATCAAATCATATTTTACAATAGCATAGTTTTGCTAATCATTGCATGAATCGAAATATTAGCATATAAGTATAGACTGCCACTTTATCTATATATGAACAACCTACATAGTATAGCCTTTTATAGTCACATTTTCACAAATAATACACAATCATATGATATGAAAATAAAGAAGCAACTTTAATGAAATTAATTGTAACTTCTTAAGAATTAGAATCACATTTATATGACCAACTGATTCGACAAATAGAGAGGAAATTAAAACTAGTAAATTAATTTTGAATATGGTATTTTAGGTACATGGTTACAATTTCATAAACAAGGATTATTCAAAGGTCTACACTTTTCATGCTTAACTGACAAACTCAAAAGTACTAGACAGAAATACCACAACAAATTTGACAAGTTTGAACTCGAAACATACATAATGCTTGCCCACAAAGGCTTAAAACAACTTTTTTATTTGTTTTTATATTTATTGAGGCACTAGCTTTAAGAGAAATAAAATTGGTCATAACTTATGCATACAACCAGTCATTTAGTAAAGATAATGAATACTTTCTCAGCTTCTATAAAGTCTAAAATTCTTGAAATGCACCAATCATATTAATCATATTAATATTCACTAATCATATTAAAGCTTCATTTTCAGATTTGCAATAGTCAAGAAAAGACTTAAGACACGATACAAATAAGCGTAATAAACATGGTAACATATTTTCGATAAAGTTTAATTAACGAAGACCATAAAGCAAATGATTAGGACATGAGATGTTTCATACAAATTTTGTACGGCTAAAGATGCTTGAATCCATACATAAAAAGGGTATTACAGGAACAGAATGTAAAATTATTACATATTTAAACGGAGAAGAATAGAACTATAGAAAACATAATTTATTAACTTTTAGTGATTGGGTCAACAATAAAATAAGATTTAAAACTTGTTTAAGTTGAGATAGAAGAATTAGAGTAAATTGAGTTTCTTGAGAGTCCAAAACTTGGTTTTTGCTGAAGAAATAAAGATGTATTTATAGGTGAAAATAGGTTTGCTTTGAGCAAGATTTGTATCTTTCGAATTTCAAAATTTAATCTAAATTTGTACGTTTGAGGGCTTTGGACACTGGTTAACTCCACGTTATTTGATTCAAAAAAGTTCCCTAAATGTTGAAGCATTCTCTGAACATTGAAGATTGACAAGTCTTGGAGTATGAGACGAGAAAGTTATCTCTTCAGGTGATGAACACATTATAAGGAAGCAGGAAAACAGAACATTTTTTCTCAAAAATGGAGGAATCATGCACGTATGCATTAAAGAGAGTTGCGACATTAGCATAAAAATGGAAAAAAAGCATAATAAGACATAGTTCCTAGAGAATATGAAATTAGATTTAGGGTTTTCTTAATAGATTGAGTCGTAGACTATTTTTTGAGCCACTGATTTGGGCTCCATTTTTAGATAAATTTTGATATAAAATGGGTTAAATATTTAGTCTCATTTGGAGCTTATTTTGAGTGAATTTAAATGGTCCTTTTCCTCCTCAGATTATTTCTTTGGTCTTCCTCATCTTAACAATATATATATATATATATATATATTGGTAACCTATACATTTTCATTCAAAAGCAAAAGTGTATCTTTACAAATAGAGTAGTATTGGACTAACTACTCACTCATCAATGAAACAAAACCTACTAATTTATAGCATTCTATAGAGCGCCTCCTTTATAGATCATTGATTCAATATTAAATGTATCTAATAAACAATTAAGGGTAAACATTAAGTTGCAAGTTCACACTAGTTTGACTCTTGATATGCATATGCATTACGATTTCCTTCAACACTTTATCAATGATCATGCTCCCATTCTGAAATCTGATCTCGTTCCTTTCTCTCTATATGACATACACTAACATACCAAAAACACCGCTTGCAATTTCAACTAGTCCAACCTTCCTCTTTGCCATCAAGCATACTCATTTCACTTTTGTCTCCCCGTCCTGAATAGCTCTTGAGAATCCCAGCCTATACACAATCAATTCCACAATTCCTTTGTCACATGGCATTAAAAGACTAAATATTTCTAATGTCAATCCACAGTAAGCACAATCACGAGGGATTTGGATCCCAAATTTAATTGTCTTATCAACAGTTTTAAATTTCTTACGGACATCTAGCTATACAAAGAACCTGTATCTTGGATGAATTCTGGGGTGTAGTGCAATTTCCTTCCAGTCATCTCTAGGTAATTAAGGCATCAGTCTTGTATACATCTTGTGTATGGAGAATTTTGCACCTAACTGGTATTCATCAAAAGTTAAATTCATGTCTCGTTTTACTGTTTGTCCCAGTAGTATCCATTCCCTTGCTTCCAATATCTTCCTCAAAACCCAAGAAGCATTCTTAGGTATTTGAATTGTTTAAATGTATTTCCTTCATATAAAATAGTTGGGCACCCATTGGATTCATAAGCATTCTTTTTTTCTTGCTTTATTCCATAATGATTTCAAAATTGCAGCTCTATTCCCCTTTATAATCATGTCTCATGTTTTATTGAATTTCCCTCATACTTGTGCCTACATTGTTTCACTAATGTGGGGTTTGACGACTCTTCTCCCTCTGTCCATGGCTAGTTGATTGTATTAGAGACTTGAAGAGTTGGTGAGTCCTCATACTTCGAGGACGATGTCACTGTTATATGTTTTTCCTTATTAGTGTTTTCAGACTTTGTATGTGATGCATGGATTACGTCCCAATCACTTTCCTTATGATGTAATAGATGGCTTTGAGACTTAAGTTTAGACTTTCATTTTTGTCAAACTCTTTTGTATGAAATGCTACCTCTTAAACTTTTTTGCTTCTATTATCTTTTATGATGTATGCTAAGTGGCTTGTGTAGGGCCTCTGGGGTCTTATACGCCATTTCACGTCTATACTTTGGGTCATGACAATAAGCCTTCCTTAGGTCCACCTTAAGAACACAACTAGGGGAAATCTGTTTTCTAGAATAGCACTTGAAAATCTCATGACTAAACAACATAATATCAATAATGCTTCTCCCTTCAACTTGGGAGCACCCCACTAGTCCACCAATCATATATATAACACACTAAAAATACATGTATAAATATTTGTAAAATAAGAATTAATGATAACCATTGTAATTAGAATAAATGATAATACTAAATATACTAAAATGATAATGAAATGGCGTAGTAGTGGTAATTAACACAACTATAATAACGATATCAATAATAAGAGTAAAAACTGAAAAATAGCACTACAACACAGTAAACAATTTAACAATAATTAAAAATAGATTATTGATGACTAGAAAGCGCAAAGTTATAAATTAGAGAAGAGGTGGGACAAAATTGGGTGTCAACAAAGAAATCCCCTTATAGTAAACAAAGTGTAGTATGTACTGTGTCTTATCATTAAAGTCACAACAATTTAAAAAAAGTTATAACCCTTCGGAATATTCACAACTATTTGGATAAGACATAACCATTCAGAAAATTCACAATCCTTCAATGTGAAAAAGTGTCTGCTTTTAATATAATATAATATAAATATAAACAAATATAATTGTAACACCCCAGATTCGAGTTAGAGAAAAGTTGTAATTTTGTAGAACTGCAGGGAGGCATCCACGAAGGCCAACCACGGTTCGTGGGTTGAATCACGGACCATAGGAGGGTCCGTGGATTGGCCTCCCAAAATAGTGGCAGGGTCCAGGACCACGGCCCGACCAATAGACCGTCGGTCAAACCATGGTCGGTGGTCCAAGGTCCGTAGGTCGAGCCCCCAGAAAACTAGTCTCTGACCACCAACGACAGTTGTGCATGACGGTCCGTCGATGGTGGTTTCGTCGGTCGGGACAGGCGGTTAATTTTAGGGGCACATGAGTCTTTTCCAGTTTTAATTAAATCAAAGTGGTGTCGTTTTTCCTAAGTCTAGAACACCTATATAAGTATTTTCAACCTCTAAATTCACTCATTCAAGTTATTTTCTCAATATCCCAAAATCTTCTCTCAAATATTCTCTTTCTAGAAGGTTGAAGAAGAAGGAAGAATTGAAGCTAGAGTCAAGTCAAGTCTCAAATATTCAAGCTTTTGTGGGCTTTGTGACTAAGGTATGATGGCTTTTTATCCATGGAGACCCTATGATTTCCCCAATTTAGAAGAAGAATTCCCAAATTCTAATTAGGGTTTCTTCTAATGTTATAGGTTTTGATCCAATTGAGTGGATTATGATTGTTTATGATTGAATTGATAGAATTACATGTTTTTAGGATTAATTTACATGTACCCATGCCTAACCCATGATTCTAAGATGAAATTGATACATATGAGTTTTATGCCATGAAAGGGAAAATTGAGAATTTAGATGTAATCTTCTAGGATTGATGAGATACATTGTAGAATGCTTGAGATGTAAGTGCATAGACATGAATTGATTGAGATCAAAGTATATATGATGAATTATTATTTGTAGGCTTTGAGATTAGAATTGTCTTGAGACTAAGGCATGTATGATGAATTCTGACGACTAGGGTTTTGAGAGTAAAGCTTAAGCATGAATGGTTGATGATTAGATAGGATTCTTGTGGAAGGTATTTACCCACGTGATTCTTTTTGCATGTATGAATGTGAAAGGTTTTCTCACGTTGAATAATTCTAGGTTGAAAGTATTGCTCACCTAAAATGAATCTAAGTTAAAAGACTGTGAAATTGATGAGGCTTGAGGTGATTACTCTTGACCTCTACATGAGAAGGATATGAGGTGATCTCCCATATTCCTAAGTTATAAAACATGAGTTAATTACCCATGTAATATGATAATGAATGTGAGGCGACTACCCTTATTCTATGATTTTAAAGTAGCAAGGCAATAGGCCACTACCCATTAGCCTTTATAGCAAGGACATGGAGGCGAATACCTATGATCCTTAATGAAAGATGTGAAGCAAATACCCGTATCTTATATATGTAAAAATGATGTGGAGGCGAATACATGTGTCATATGATGTTGGGCATGGAGGTGAATACCTATGATCCCATAAAATGGACATGGAGGTGAGTACCCATGACCATCTATGTAAGGCAAAAGGTAACTACCCATTAGCCTTTATAGGAAGGCAAGGAGGTGATTCCCCAAGTCTATAAAAGATAATCTAAAGATGAGCATGATGAGTGATGAGCTTTATGATGGCCTAAGGTTGCCTACTATGATGAGTAAGACTAGTAGAGGATAACCAATTTCCTGGCTAAGTATGCTTGAGGTTACTTCAAGGAAGTTTCGTAAGTATGTTTTAAGTTGAGGACTTTATGTTATGTTGCTTGATTAGCTTGGATTGTTGCTTGAGTTGCCTTCCATGAAAAGAATGACTAGAGGAAAAGAACCCAAGTATTGACTTATGATAGATTGTGGTTACTTTGAAAAGTGTTCCTCCTATGTTATGATAATTTATATGTGCATTGATTATGCTTATGACTTATACTATCTAACTCTTATGCTTATGGTTTATGTCTTATGATGACTAACGCTTATGCTATGCCTATGTTGATGTTTATGATATCTATCATATTTAGTACATGTTTGTACTAACACATACTCTTGCCTACGTTTCTTATTCAAATGTAGAGTCCGGCGACACCGACACTCATCCCCGTGGCTAGGATCATAGTAGATCAAGAATTGTAGATTGGTGAGTCCTCATAGCATTCGAGGATGTGATCACCGTTTCCCTATATTCTGTCATTTTATGTTTTGAACTATTGTATGGGTTGTGTCCCAAAGATATTCATGTTTAGATGGTTTGATACAAAGTGTAATAGACTTCTGCTTCATTTTATAAAGACTTTGATGTTGTTGAAAATGTTTTAAATTCCCGCTCATTTCAAAAATTGTATGTTATGATATGCTAAGTGGCTTCTATGAGGCCTCTCGGGGTCTTGTACGCCATGTTACATCTAGGGTGTACCCCTTGGCTGTGACAATAATAAAATACAAAATATATACTAAACGAAAAAGAAGAAGAAGGAGAAGGATATACTAAACGAAGAAGAAGAAGGAGAAGGAGAAGGAGAAACAAGTAAAATTAAATATCTATTTTTAATATACGAGTCAAGTAAAAAAAAAAAGAAGTAAAAATTACTTCTTTTAAACTCTATAACCCTCCCTCTTTGATTTCCTTCTTCTCTCTTCTCGGTTTCAAATTTCATAATAAAAAGAAAAATTTGTGTTGAGATATATTTTACTTTCACAAATCATAATGGTGAGTAAAACTATCAAATGTTGACTGGAATATAATTACAAGAATATAACATGAAGTGCAAAAGGTTTTTTTTGCGGTGTAATTTCATAGATGCAATGTGGGAGGGTAGAGTATACATATATCTTATTTATTCATATTTTAAGAAAGTAGAGAAACTATTTTTAATAAATTCTTGACTACTGAACAATGAAAAAGAGGAACAAAATAACAAGCAGAAATTCATTCACCTCTACTTCTTAGGCCTATCTTTATTCCTCCTCAAATCCTCTATGTCTAATTAAACAAACAATAATTGAAGTATACTAAAAACACAGAGATCAAAATATTCAATTTGAGGGTTAATATTATAGATGATCACAAAAAAATTATTTTATTGTATCAAAATTATTAAAGTACCTTAATATAAATATTATAGAAAGTCATTAAATAATTATTGTAGTTCTTTTAATTACAAAAAGAAAGAAGAAAAACATTGTGATTATTTCTGCAACAAAGCAAAGATGTTACTAGAAACATATTTATTTAATTTCATTATATGAAAATTTACGGTCAATTATTTTTTGTTTCCATAATCGTAACTGATAATCAAACGGCCTTTTCGTGGAGGAGGTAGTTGTATTACGGTGAAATGATAAAGAACATTTTTCATAAAAAAAAATTGTGGTTGCTCTCATTCTCTGTTTATTAGATAGTTAAATTAATCAAACAAAATATATACTATTTTCTTTGATTATATGCATTCACCTCAATATGTAATAATACTACACATATTTTCTTCTTGAGGTGAATGCATATAACTAAAGGAAATGACATTTATGTGGTTAACTTAATTATCGATGAACAAAATTAGGTGGCGACTCTAAAACAATTTTTAAAATCAGAGTGACAACCATATTATGTTGTGAACTGTTTCGACTAGTTCGAAATAGGGTGCGACACCTCCTATCATGGAATCTTCACAACTCATCGCTTCTTAGTCTACCCATAAGGGAAAACTCCTCATTAATAACTTACTAGGTGCATGACTATAGTAACATAGCTTGTCAAAACACCATCTCCCTTTCTTAGATTACTAAACCTCTGCATACTTTCCCCTAACTCTAGGCACTTTCACTACTATTGATCATGATCTCGTAACTCATACTACCTTTCTGAGTGAAAATACTACCCAAGCTCTAAACATACTTCCTCATAATGATCACAGTTGAAACAAGGCTTAGGGAAGAGAGTACATATCGCTTTTAGCTTGAACGCACGATTGATATGGATAACAATGCATTCTCTCGGAACTCAACACTTAAACTCAGTCTCAGGCTTCTCTCAAAACCCTCTGCAGTCTCATGACTTCCTAAAGATTTTTGTTAAGAATAACTCGTCCATAAGGATCTTGGGCTTCTACAGTCTCATGACTTCCCCAAGATTTTTGTTAAGAATAACTCGTCCATAAGGATCTTGGGCTTTACTTTTCAACCACCTTTAGTATGAGGGTAGTCGAATGGATATGAGAACATACGAGTTACAATAAATTCCTTATGACACAGTTCTACTGTATGGTTTAGAGTATGAAAAAAGGGAAACTTTTCTTAAATATCTGTAGTCCCTAGTTTATAGAAGTGGGGCCCTCACAACCATAAACAAGACCCTATTGATACGGCTTCATAGACACCCTAAGACACTTGAACTCTGTGCTCTGATACCAAGTTTGTCACGACCCGAGTCTACACCCTAGACGTGGCCGACACTCAAGAACCATTGTTGGTCCCCAAGCGAACCCTCATCCTAGCTGCCTACAAGTGGAAGAATAACTCAAGCGTACAAAGCTTAAACTGAATAAAATTCATTGAACTCAAATACAAAGCTTTAACTCAAACGATTAACTTTTAATATGATAGAATATTCAACTAGCCCGAAATAGGCAACTCAAGTCTTTAAAACATTTAACAAAATAAATAAAACAGACTTTTCAAACTCTACTAGATATCTATGAAGCCTCTAAATGACAAAGATGGAAGTCGGGACAAGACCCATGACATCTTGACAAAATGACAAGTAAATGGAATCCTCCTAAAACAACGAGGCTAACCATAACTAATTCGAACTGCAAGTGGTATCAACGAAGCTCATGTTGATGACCCTAACTATATGTATCTGCATCATAAAACGATGCAGGCCAAATGACATCAGTACATTGAATGTACGAGCATGCAAGGGGAAGTCTAAAGCATAACATAAGCTTGATTTGAAATCGAATGGAACGTACCTACCTTGTCTCGAACTCACTCAAACTTACTCAACTCAGAAGTACTCAAGGATAAGATACTCAACTCAGTAATAAGGTACTCAACTCAATGAAATAAGGCTCAACTCAACAACAAGGTACTCAACTCAGTGAAACATAGTTCAACTCAAGATACTCAACTTAAGATAATCAACTCAAGATACTCAACTCAAGATAAAGCAACAATAAAAGATGCAATATATGGAAAGCTTTTAAAATAGTAGATAATAACTCAATTGTATGTAAAGATACAATAATAATTCAATCTTATGTAAAAAAAAATACAATAATAAATCTTATTTAGGAGATTCTCTAACCGACAACCATCACTATGAGCTATGTGATGATACAACATCTCGTCCACGCTGCCAGAACTGTCATATACCTTGTTGGGGTATAGAAATCCTCAACTAAGTGGATCTACTAAGCTATGCTAAAAGGAAATAAGGAATCATTTAAAAAGTATGACCCTTTACCCATGTTGGCAGACATGGTCTATGCTGATTTTGAGTTGTCTGAACTCATCCCCATATTGGTGCTCAATACTACTCCCAATAATATATAATTATTCTCATATGTTTAAAAACATAACTCTTCTCTTCTTTGAGATAATTGCTCAAACTACCCTCTTAAAAGAGGTAACTACTCTTGAAATAACTTTGAACTCATAACTCATTTAGAAGTCTCAGTTTCTCTTTTACCAATGTAAAAATTGATGCTTCTAGGAATACGTAGTCCCCTTATACTCTTACTCAACTCATACTTGAAAACTCTGTCTCAAAAATATATCAAAATCATAGTGTAATATATATGATCATTGATGACTCGGGAAGTCATACTGCATAAACATTGATGGTATATCTGGATACCATACAGCTCATACATTGATGGCATACTTGGTTGTCATACTAATCATGTTTTAGAAACTCTTTTCTCAAAACTCATCTTTACTTTCTCAAAACTCAGTTTAAGAACTCAAGTGTTGGCTTTAAAAAACTTTTCAAAATTTATAACTGAAATCATAGGGTTCATGTGGAATTATAGACATCAACGACTCAACACAGGGATCTTAATAATAATATAGAAACTTAATACTCAGAACTCAAGAATTTGGGACTCAACGATACTACTCATCTCAAAAATATTCAATTCATAGGGTTCATGCTGAAATATAGACATGAATAAATCAACTCAAGAACCCCAATGCATACCATATATCAATTCAATAATTAGCAATAGAATTTCAAAAAGAATTCGGAACTCATGAACTCAAAATCAACTCTCATCCCAAGAATACTCAAATCTAGGGGTAGAATCCTAGATTACTCTTTTAATGATTTGAAAGTAGATGTAGAGTGTGAGGACGAACTAGTCCAACTCTATGATAGCCTTACATACCTGGAAGAACAAGGTTCTTGAAGAATCTTGAAAAATCTTGAAGAAGAACTTGATTATAAGCCTTGAAATCCTAGCATGAAGGAGAACAATCAAGAATACCTTTCTTGAGATTCTTGAATTACTTTCTTGAAATATGTATGGCCAAGAACTATGATTTTCATTAGTGATTCATAATTGTATGAAGGAATTTGAGTTGCAAAGAATAAAATTCTTGGAGAAGGACTTAAATTGAAGAAGAATCTTGAAAAAAATTGAAAAAATCTTGAATGGAGTCTTCTACTTTGATTTTTCCTTAGGGTTTGAGAGAGAAGAGAATGATGGATTAAAAGATTAAAATCTGATTGTTTTGGGTCTTTAATTAGTTAAGAAATTATTTTAGGGTTTTCTTAGAGGTAAAAAGATAATAACGGCCCTTTAGAATGTTTTCTCATCGGCTAATTCGTCACAACATTGTATCAGGTTACTAAAATGGTCATAACTTTTTACTCAAACCTCGGATTGTTGCGAAATTGGTGGCATTGGAAAGAAGATTCAAATACATTTAATTTGATAGGTTATGGGCCACATAACTCTTTATATTCTAGGGTTTCAACATCAAGTCTCCAAACTGACCATTAGTTGTGAACTTTTGGCATCAAGGTATGGTAGTATTCACCTATGGAACCCTTTCCTCCATAGGGTTCCTAAATTCTTCAATTTTACAAGTTAGAATCTCCAATTGAAATTAGGGTTTTATTCAATCTCATGGGTACTTTTCAATTATGATCTAATTGGTTTTTTTATGTCTTTTTATGCATGAATTGAGATAATTATGAGTTTTTAAGATGAATTCACATGAACTCATGCATGATCCATAATTTTTAGATTTGATCATATGATGAAGCTTTTGAATTATGGAAAATGAATGTATGAAGACATGCATGTTTCTTTATGAAAATGAAGAAAATGATTTAAGGTTGCTTTAAGAGTAAAGTATCGATGTTATTGTTGTTGTGAAAGGATTTCTCACATACTACTCATAAGATGATTGTGAAAGGATTTTCTCACATAAAGGATTCATAAGGTTGAAATTTTTTCTCACCCAAGATGAATCAAAGATTAAAGGAGCTATTCTAATGAAATCTAGATTGGATTGTCTACTTGATGTGTCCTTCAATGGATGATAAGACAAGCGGCGATCACCCATATCTCATAATGATAAGATAAATTAATACTAATGACTATTTAGTGGGATTTATGCTTAACACCGAGTGGACAAGTGGTGATTAGCCATGTCCCATAACTATGTGCCACCATAGGTTGTCTAGATAGACATTAGCTAGTGGATCCACCTAAGCTAGAAGTTCATGGTTCTTACCTTGGAAAGTAAGGACATCTCTTTTTGGTGTGAGATTGACACCAGATTCAATGTTATAGCTCACATGATTCATATGTCAGTTAAAGGTAAATCTCTCAAAATAATGAACTAAGGTTACTTTCTAAAAGTATCTCAAATGTGTTTTAAAGATGCTTAGCTTGCATTGACCATGGTTATGATTTATGTTTTCGAACATGTTATTTTATGATATAGCTTCGTCATTCCATGTCATATAAAGTCTTTTTTAGCATGATTTCATAACTCTTACGTATTTCTATCATACTTGGTAAATTTCATGTACCAATGCATTCTTTTGCCTACATTATTTCTCTAATGTAGGGTCCAACGCTCCTACCTCCCATACTCGTGGCTAGTGATCCCTTAAAGACATTGAATATTGGTAAGTCCTCGTGTTTTGTGGACCGAGACTCTTTTATTACTTTTATGTCTTTTATTTTTGAATGTTGTATGTGATGTATGCGTTACGTCATGTAATATATGGCTTTGACAGTTATGTTATACTTCAGCTACTTTTGTCAAACTCTTGATATAAAATGCTACTCTTAAACTCTTTTGGTTTTCTATTATCTTATACGATGTATGCTAAATGGCTTGTGTTGGGACTCTCGGGGTCTTATACGCCATGTCTAGGGTGTACTTTGGGTCATGACACCCCATAAACAAAAACCACATATGTAAATGAATTAAACCTGGCGTTCCAGACTCAATGGAACCATCAAAACAAGAATTTGAGGTCTCCTTGATCCGACATCCATGAAAACCACAAGAAATTAACTCAACACCCTAAAGGTAAAAACAAGCTCAGGACCTCTCAAAAATCATCCAAGACCTCACCTAGACCTAAAATCATCCCCTAAATCCAATGGAACTCTCACAATTTTGATCTGAGTATCCAAACCCTGAACGTTGACCAAAGTCAATCCAAAGGGTAAATTTTCATAATTTCACTCATTAGGACCTCAAATCCTCAAATAGACTCGAAAACTGAAACTGATAACTCTCACAGTTCAAATTACATATTTTGGGATTGATGGCACCAATGAAATTTCATTCTGACACTTGAAACTCCTGAATACAACAAAAACCACTTTCTTAAGCCGATCCAACTCAAAACTTACAAAATTCCCAACTTTGACTCAAAGTCTTTACCAACTTTTCAAACTCAAACATAAAAAACTCGGGGTCGATATTAGGAGGGGTAAAATG
Organism: Solanum acaule; assembly: GCA_036250505.1. Taxonomy (NCBI): domain Eukaryota; kingdom Viridiplantae; phylum Streptophyta; class Magnoliopsida; order Solanales; family Solanaceae; genus Solanum; species Solanum acaule. The sequence goes on along the minus strand of JAJOOR010015799.1, from coordinate 3,201 downwards.
GTAAATTCATGAAACTTTAAAAAAAATGATCGACCAGGTAATTACAAGGTAACAACTCATTCGAAAAGTACAAATCTTGGAAAAATCAAAACCCTTCAGAAAAGTCAACAACTCTTTGAAAAACTCACAATCCTTCGGAAAAGTCACAACTCTTTAATGTGAAAATATGTTTGGTTCTAATATAATGTAATATAAATTAATTAACTAATATAATCTAAAATAGAGAAGATATATTAAATTGGATATCTAAGTTGGCATTATTATAGTAATTTAATATTCAAGTTAAGAAGTTCATGATGGATGAATGGAAAGATGATTGAACATGGCTATCTTGTGAGCTACAAGATGAATATAATACAATTTTACAATATGTTAAAGAGCCTCTTCATGTCATGTTTACATAGTGTGAAAAGAATTTTTTAGTTAGATAGATGATATATAGATGGATGGATGGATGGATGGATAGATGGATGGATGGATGGATAGATAGATAGATAGATAGATGGATGGATGGATGGATGGATAGATAGATGGATTGATGGATGGATGGATGGATACATCGATAGATGGATGGATACATAGATAGATGGATGGATAGATAGATAGATTGATGGATAGATACATGGATAGATAGATAGACGGATGGATATATAGATGGATGGATAGATAGATAGATAGATAGATGGATAGATGGATAGATAGATGGATCGATAGATGGATCGATAGATGGATCGATAGATGGATCGATGGATGGATGGATGGATGAATGGATGGATGAATGGATGGATGGATGGATGAATGGATGGATGAATGGATGGATGGATGGATGGGTGGATGGATGGATAGATGGATGGATGGATGGATGGATGGATGGATAGATACTAAAATATCATATTATAATACTAAGATATTATATTATAAAAACACATAAATAATATTTTTTGGTCTATTGACTAAGAGACAAGATATTTGGTATAATTCAAAACGTAAAATAATAATGCAAGAGTTGAAAAAGTTGATGCAAGAAAAGAATTCACAAACTCTCCTGCTGTGCTATATCTACTTCAGGGGGTACTTTACTTTTTTTTTAAATCTTTTTAATTATTTTGAGGTCTGAGTGCTTCTTCTATTTACTACTAGAAGTGGGTGGCCCGTGCCATGACAGGCCTAATATTTCAAGTGTGATATATATCTATATATATGTGAAGACTGCATATTAAGTACATAACAACTGTGACACATAGATATATATCAAAATTATATGTTAGTTGTTGGAGCCAAGTTTTATAACATAGGTATGTACATTTTATTTACATAGGCAAAAGGTTGAGTGATTGGCGTCGCCTCGAAGTGAAGGGGAAAAGTAACTTTGTCCATATGTATGCTGCATTGACAAAAAATGGGTTCAATCATATTGCAAAATGTAGGCGACATGGTTTTTCACTGATAAAAAAGTTAAAATATAACAGTTAGTTGAAGTTTTAAATGTAGGGAGTAGCAGTTCTAGTGTTTACGGAGAAGTTTATATACCTTGTTATAGTGTTTTGGAGGGGGGGTGGGGGGTTCACCTCTAGAACGTGCTTGTAATGGAAAGTGGCCTCTTGCTTGTCTTTTTCGTTTGTGATATGATTTTCGATCTTTCTTTTGCTGCCTCCTGTTGTGTCCATTGGAGCTTGTGATAATGGTGCGATGATGATGTTTTCTTTTTCCGCATATGACAAGATAATTAATTTTCCAGGAGTTCCACCCATAGTTTTAGCAAATTGACTTTTTGACTTGGATGGTGAATGTCTTTCTAGTTAATTGTCTCGGCACATTTGCAAGAGACAACATTTGTTTCAAGGGGAAGCATTTGAATTTTTATGGATAAGAAAAGATTAGTCGATAATAGGCATTTATATTGTATTTTATTTAGTCAGGTGTGATGTATACCTTAGTGCAGTGAATGTCGTAGACCTCTTCTGAAGTGAGATGTAACATTATTTCAGCAGGTTGGTCTGCGATCAGCGTTGTCGCTGAACCACTTCATTATCTGAAGCCTTTTGAGAGAGAGTTTAAGTTGTCATTTTAGATAGAAGCAAGCAACCTCTAACACTATTTCAGATGCTCTGCTGTTAGTTGGTTCATGGATATCAATATATAGGACTATAATTGCAGAGGTAATATTGTTACAATACTTGTTGACAAGTTTCTGTCTGTGTATATGGTGGTGTGGTCTGATGGATATATCTATTATTTTGTTTGAACTTGTTATTTGTAAGCATTCATTTTCTTTCGAAACTTATCATTCTAAAACAAATAAAATGATTCACTTGTCAAAAAATTATTGCCCGAGATATTGTAAGACTTAACATATCAGCTAAGATTGTAGTATATCCTAACAATAATCTATTTCTTTTTGCAATGCTAAATGTATATATTATTGTATTCATACACTTACAGTGACAGTGGAAAATGTGGAAGGGAAAACTTGGCACATTCTAACTTTCCACTTTTAATATCAATCATCCTACTTTTAAAGGAAATGTTTCAAACGAAGGCTAAAAAAGGTCAAATAAATTTGAACAATCATGTGTAAGCCGACAAAACAAACTCTAGACCAACTTGACAACTCGAACGAAGGCCAAAAAAAGGCTTCACAACAACAACCTTAAAGTTAGGGGAAAAAATGAAGGTCACCAAGAAGATGAAATCCACAGAAATCGAACAAAGGACAAATCAGTGAGTTTTATTTTTCATTATTTAGCCTTGTATCATTCAATTGCTTTATGTTGTTAATGGAGAAAATTGAAGGAAAGGTATCCTTTAAGTTTTGAATTAGTTATTGGTGACTATATTGACCAACAAAAGGTCAAACATACTTAAATACTAAATTAAGTTAATTGTGGACTCAATTAACATTTTCAAAACTTATAATCTTTTTAAAAATACAAAATAATCCCCCCACTAAATAAACTAACTTTCCACTCCCTTCCCCTCTATCAAACGTTTCTATTCACTCTACTGCAGAAAATTTTCATACTTCCCAAAAATTAAAAATTGCTTTGATTGGAACAATCAATTTCTCCGGCAACTTTCAACTTCCGATGGCCGTACTTTGAACTTTCGATTCTTCTATTCTAACCATCCAAAGGAACAACAATTTGCAGGTAAAACTTTATTTTTTTGAAAAAAATTAGGGCTTTTTAGGTTTTTTTTTTT